>JARKHS020035445.1:0-17837 GCA_030143305.2 Amblyomma americanum | reverse complement strand
CACGCATACACACACGCATACATACACGCATACATACACGCATACATACATGCATGCATACATACATACATACATGCATGCATGCATACATGCATGCATGCATACATGCATACATGCATGCATACATACATGCATGCATGCATGCATGCATACATACATACATACATACATACATACATACATACATACATACATACATACATACATACATACATACATACATACATACATACATACATACATACATACATACATACATACATACATACATACATACATACATACATACATACATACATACATACATACATACATACATACATACATACATACATACATACATACATACATACATACATACATACATACATACATACATACATTATGAAATATGCGGCGATAAGGAGGCTGTAATTGGCACAGAACAGGGTGAATCGTACATATTTGATAGACGCATTTCTACTGCAGAGGAGATAATTAAGCTGATGATTATACATATGTACAGGGCTGGTCAAAAGTTCCCAGGCCATAGGGACTGCTTTTGAACGCTATAGTCGGGCAGTTATGACACCCCCAAATCCAAAAATCTATAGAGGATAGTAGAAGAATCATTCACACCTCTGAGAAACTTGATACCTTTATTGCTAACTTAAGTGGCAAGATATGCCAATGAAAAGCAGTCCCTGTGGCCTGGGAACTTTTGACGAATGCTCTACATACATACACGCAAATACCGCACGTACATACGTAGGTATATACATACACACACATATACGCAAACATATATTCATACATACATTATTTTTCAGGAATTGGAAAGGCCTTCTGGGCTAAAACCTAATATCCTGACGATACTGGGAGACCCAATACATAGCAACAGCAGTGGGTACCAAACTGCGAGGTAATGTTTACACAAAATGTACGGATACAAATTACAAGAAAGCTGTTTTCACTGCGTTATTAGGTATGCAATTGAAAAAGATGTCCCTGTTATCATGACAGAACTAAAGACACGAATATGCAATTCAATGATAAAGCCCTCTGGTAATGAAATAAATTACACGTGAGAGAATAGAAGCAGTATGACGCACCATATACTGACAAAATATGATCGCATATGCTTGAGAATCAAGCCATCACTGAAATGATCACTTCCCGTCTTATTTCATGCTTGTAGCAAATCGTAAGCGGTGTATTATGCCTAATCTTGCGTGTTTAGGCAATGTGTATATTGCCCATGTTTATTTGTCTGTTAACATGATTATTGTTTGGGTATTTTACGTATCCTGCCTGAACAAAACTTTGTATCCCATTCCTGCATGAGCGTGGATATCACGCTTATAATATTTGTCAAATGAAAATAACTGATAAGGCAATATGAAGATTATGACTCAGATCCTGACTGTTGTAGAAAGGGCGATTACGTGAGATCACCAACTATCTCTGCTTTCTGTGTTTGTGTTAGTATTTGGAATCCTCCGTTCTAAAAGCACCACTGATGTTTTATAGTTTGTTAGTTGCGGAGAGGGGTATCAGGCTGACTATAATAAACGAAATTCGTACACAACTGCTACACGTAAATTTGTGAGGGAAGACAATGAATCTTTATTCGAAGACGTGGGCTATCTCTGCGGTGCAAGCGACGATCTTCTTCCGAATAACTCCCGGTTTGTTGAAGTCAGATTTGGTAGCTGCAGCCAAAACAGTAGACTAATATATTAGTTGTGACAAAAAGGTGGCGCAAACGGAAGCCTAAGGAGAAAGACACCAGAAATACGTACGCTACTAGCAACTGGCTTTATTTTCCGGAACAGTTAACAATGTATAGGTGTACACACCGCAAGCGCACACGACACTATGACGGCGCCGCCTTTCTTGACATAAAAAAAAAACAGAAATCTCATTACATTCCTACAATCGCAGATATAAGAGGTCTCGAGTGTATCAGCAGCGCAAAAAGGCATCAAGAACCAGCACACATTGAAGGAAAACTAAAGGAAAACTAAAAAAAACAGGCACGCACGGAAAAGGCGGAGTTCTTACAGATAACTCTCCAGAATAGCGTGTTCTGAGGAATACAAACTTATTGACGCGTCGCTAATACAATGACTCGCTTTTCTGTGGATGTGAAAAGCCTCCAGAAAAACTCTGGCTTTTGCGCGCTTTACAAAAAAATAACGGTTACATACCTGTTCTTATTCCTCACTTTCATTGAAGGCTGGCTTTTTTATGCGCATATTATACGGAGCCCTATATGTGCCCTGTTCTTGTCAGCTCAGTTTGCAAGTCACATATGCTTCTCAGCTTTTGAGACGCGTTGGGCGGGTACGCATACTGCCTATATCATCCAAGAACGAAATAAAACGCAGGAATGAGGCTTCCGCGCACGGAAACCGGAGTCAACATCTGCGAAACACCGTCATTTGTTTTATCCAGACGATCACTGCCACATTTTTTCATTGTTCAATTCGTTTAATACCCTCACCATTGGCAGCACCATTGCCGGCACTAAAAGACATGCACAATGTCCCCACCGTCTTTCAAGGAACAGAAGTTATTTGTTCCTGCCCTGCTGCTGTCCTCTTTCATGCTTTTGACTTTTCTCGTAAAGGATGAAGGAATGCGGCTTTTCTGTTCTTCCACAACTATGTGAATAAATGAGCAAGTGTGACATCTCCCAAGCATCTCACCCAGAAGAGCCGAGCACCAGGCCGGGGGAAATCTTGTACCCATTAAAAATCGAACCCAGCACCTCCCGAATGCGAGGCGGATGCTCTACCACAAGGCCACCGCTTCGGTGACTGCTGCTGCAGGTGATGAAGGTTCGAGCCACTTTGGCCGTGACACCACCTTTAGCAGGTTCCGAGGTTGTCCGACACTGGGGCTTCGCCCGCGAGGGGCGCAGCTGGGTTTACGGAGCCTCTCCCAAGCGAACACCCCTAATGAAAGCCGGGCGCCAGGCCGGGGGCCGCTTGTACCCGTTTTTGCCGGTGGGTGTCCGGCGGTGGGTTTCGAACCAACCACCTCCCGCAGCCGAGACGGGCGCCCAACCAACTCGGCCACGGCTGCGGTCCCAACTTTGCTAGAATTCTTCTGTCGCTTCTTGTTTGCACCAGCCTTTCCTTTTGCGTCTCTAGCTGTGCCTCTTCCAGCTCTTCGAATGTATTGTGAATGCCGAGTGCTAGTAACTTCACTTTTGCTGTATGCATCGGCAGATGAAGGTCCGTTTTATATGCCTTCCGAATGATTGCGTTGATTTGGTCCCTTTCCCCTTGGGTTGTTTTGAAGTATGGGAGGGACTAGGTCACCCTACTTATGATCAAACTTCTTACGAGTTTCAGAGTGTCGCTTTATTTCATGCCACGTCTTCTCTGCGATAATCTGGTTATCATTCTTGCCACTTGCGTCGCAGCCAGCTTAAGCCGGTTGATTCCGAATCCGCATCTCCTGCTTGTTTGGATCCACATTCCGAGGATTCTGACCTGTTCCCACTCCGGAATGTGGCTTCCTTCGAGCAGGATTTCTAACTTCTCCGGGTTTTTTTCTTCCCTCTCTGGATTCCGGGCATATCCGACTTTTCAGTGGAGGTGGAGCACGCCAGTCCTTTTTTTTCACATACTCTTCCACACACGTCGCCGTTTCTTGTAAACTTCTCTCTTTTTGTCCTAGCGTTTCCTGGTCGGCCCATATCGTGATGCTGTCCGCATGGATTGCGAAGCCGACGTCCTCGATTTTTTCGAGTCTTCTTGCTAGTTCTCTGATCGCTGCGTTGAAGAGTACCGGTGATATGACCGAGCCTTGCGGCGTGCCCTTGTTTGGCGTGTTGATTTTTTCTCCTCTGAGCTCCCCGATTACCACCGTGGCTGTCCTGTTGCTTGGGAAAGCCCTGGTGTAATCGTGGATCTTCTTTCTGCTGTTGGCGTTGTTGAGTCCCTCCATGATGGCGGCGTGGCCTACATTATCAAAAGCGCCTTTGATGTCTAGGGCCATGATAAGGATTTCGCCATTGTACAGGACTTGCGTTAGGACTTTTTCTTTGATCTCAAGGAGGACGTCCTGCGTGGACAGTTATGCCCGGAAACCGAACATGCTGTCCGGGTAGTGTCCCTTCTCTTCTAGGTGTTGCTGTAGTCGACGGGTGACTATTCGCTCAAAAAGTTTTGCCAGGCACGACTTTAGCGATATCGGCCTGAAGTTTTCTATTTGGAGTTTCTTTCCGGGTTTGGGAATCATCACCACCGTGACGTGTTTCCACTTCTCTGGTACCTTTCCTTTCTCCCAGTGCTCATTGATGAATTGGGTCAGTTGGTCGACCGCTTCATCGCTGAGGTTTCTTATCATGGAGTTTCTCCTTCTGTCTGCACCGACCGTGATGTTGCGCGTCGCCGCCTTGGCCGCTGCATAGACCTCTTCTCTTTTTATGTGTCTGTCGAGGTGCGGGTTGTCTTCGCCTCGGTATTCCTTGTCGTAGGCGTCCGGTTTTTTGGTGCCGAATACCTTTTCCTCTATCCTTTTAAGGAACTCGTTGTCGTCACCCTCGAAGGAGTGGACGATCCTCTGGATTGCCCTGTTGCCCTCCGACCTGGTTTTGGTCGGGTCGAGCAGGGCCTTGATTATTCTCCACGTTTTGGCGGTACTGAGTGTGCCGTTCAGTTGGTCGCTGAAGTCGTCCCAGCTTCGCCTCACGAGGAGGTTGGCATAACTCTCGGCTTCCTTCTGTAGTTCGCAGATCCTCTTCCTTAGCTTCTTATTGTGTCTTTGTGTCTTACATTTCTTTGTTAGCCCTCTCCTGGCCTCCCTCAGGTGGAGTAGGTGGGAGTCGACTTCCGGTGCTTCTTCTGTTCTTTTGGCCTCTTGGGTGTATCTGGCCTGGAACTCCTGTAGCTGCTCGCTCCAATCCTTGATCGAGCCGATTGCACCCTTCAGGTCTTTGCATGCTTGCCTGAATTCGTGCCAGTCCACGATCTTTGTGATTCTAATTGCCATTCTCATCGTCTGCGCCTCTATCTTGGTTCTGAGTATATAGTGGTCGCTTCATAGGTTTTCCAGGAGGTTGTCCCATTCCGCGCCACTTGTGTTTTTGACGAAAGTTAGATCTGGAAAGGTGTCCGGGCTCACGCTGTTACCGGTCCTCGTGGGCTGGCTCTCGTCCGTCAACAGCGTACATCCCGTGCTTTCCCCTGCATCGTCGATCTGCGTTCCCTTCTTGCTGTCTTTCTTGTATCCCCATCTCTGGCCATAGGCGTTGAATTCGCCTAGGATTACTAGGGCGTTGCTCTTTGCCAGTCTGCTCGCTCCCACAAAAAGCTTAGAGAAGCCTCCATCCCTTTGTTTCGACGGGCTATAAACGTTAACGACAAAGATGCTCTTCCCTTTCTTTTTGGGAATTATTTCAGTCATTACGTGCTCTAGATTAGTGTCTGGGATTTCATCGTGTTCTATGGTGGTAATTCTTTTGCTAATTAGGGTAGCCGTGCGTCCTTTCTGCTGGCAATCATAGCCCCCCAAGGTTGGGGTTCTGTTGGTCTCTTGTAGAGCTATTATGTCTGGTTGCTTCTCTTGTCTTTCTATGAATTTTTGCAAAAGCCTCTGCTTTCGCCTGTAGCCCCTGCAGTTCCACTGCCAAAACTGTATTTCTTTGTGTCCCCCCATGATTAATCGTTGTTTTGACCGTTGTCCTGACTTTCGAATCCGAACCTTCTTTCGTTGAAGAGTCGGTCCCTTGCTTCGCTCGTTATTCGTTGGGTATTTTGGTTCTTGACATAGCTTTTGCAGTTTTGCTCTACTATGCCCACTCTCTGTTCTATGGTTGCTACCCTGTTTACCTTTACATCGTTTGATTGCTCGATCCTCTCGAGCTTCTATTGCCATTTTGCATTTTGCTCGATTATGTATTGAATATTAGTGCATATTAGCGTACATTAGCGCATATCAGTGCATATTAGGGGAATATTAGCGCGGCGCGTCTTTTCTTTCACTCTTTACTCTCCTATCCTTTACCCTCCCTACTTTCAGCACGCGGTAGCGAGCGCGGCTCGGCTTGAGCCAGTAGGCAGGCCCGTGCACTTTACTTTTCCTTCTTCCTCTCAGCAACATCAGTCAGTGTATTGCAGTCGTTATGGAGAGCGCGAAAGAGCCGCAACAACGACAACGAAGCGAGGAAGAGACAACACGCTCAAGAGACGCCAGAAGAACGCGCCGCACGACTCGAGAAGCGTCGTAACGAAGATGCGGCTGCAAGTAGTCGCGCCACGTACCGGTGTGACTCTCCAACTGCGGAAGAGACCGGTTTGAGTTCTCGAGAACGTCGGAATGAGACGCTGCGTAGACGATGCGCCGAGGAAACGAAGCTTTCGCAATTCAACTAGGGTTAACGAGAGCAAAACCACAGCCAATTTTTTTTTTCATCCAACCATTCATCGGGAGTCCACCGAAATATGTAAAACAGGTACTGCGTAATTTACCCCGCCGTAATGGCTCAGTGATTAACCCGCTCGTGTACTGAACCGGAGTACATCCGTTCTAATCCAACCGCGGCGGCAGGGTTTCGATCGAGGCGAAACGCAAAAGGAGCCCGTGTGTTATGCGATGTCAATTGAACTATTTCAGCATGACGCCACTCATGAGGTATCCAAGGACCTCTAATAGAATGAGTTAACTAGAGCCAACAGGTCTGCAGGAGATTCATCGAACAAAATTTTGATCATAGATGAAGTAACCTAATCGGGGCCAGGAGCCGCTGGGGATAAGCGCAGAACAATTTGCGACAGCTCAGGCATAGAGACCTCAGTGAAATCACTTGAGGTGCATGTGAATATAGCAGGAGAAGGTAGAGCAGATGTAAAGCGAAGCTCTAGGCCACACGCAATATCCTCTAAAACCTTTGCGATGTCAGCAGGGGACTGAACGAGGGATTCAATGTTGGCAGCCGGTGGAATCACCTTGTTGCGCCTCATGAAATTAAGCAAAGCTCGTCTATTTCCTGATTGTGAAAGGAAATCATAATGATTTGTATTATACTCCTCCTTTACACGGGCGACAGTGCGCTTAAATGTTGCTGCAACATACTTATAATCCAACCAATTTTTTGGGCATTGATTGATGAGAAGTTTCTTCCAAGCTGCTTTCCGTCGTCTATATGCACGCGTGTACTCAGCATTCCACCAATTGTTCGCGATTGCACCCTTGGTTCCCTTAACCAAAAATTCAGACTTTTGCCTTGCATGGTCCAGTACTGAACATAGATGTCCAGCCTTGCTTTCGGCACTTGTCTGAGAGCAAGGGTCTGAAGTTATTTGGAGGGCTGATTTTAGCGTGTCTTTAAAGCAACTGTAATTTATTAACGTGCGCTGATGTCGCTCAGGAAGAGTTAATTTACACGCAAACTTGTAACTAATCGGTAGATGATCGCTGTTTGTTGCACAGTCAACAGGCGTCCAAGACATAACAGACTCTCCTTGGGAGGAAAAAGTTAAATCCAAGGCAGAGCGGCATCGACTCCGAACAAACGTAGGCAATCCGGAATTGTTGCAGATCAAGTTGTCAGAAGCCCAATCAAATAGTCTAGAACCAAATCTGTCTGTTTTAAACTCCCACGTCACATGGTGCAAACTGAAGTCTCCAAGTAATAGAACCTGAGATCGGCTACCAGACATGAGTGAGTCAAGGGGCCGAGTGTCACGCGCACCAGACGAGAAATATGCATTAACTATCGTAAAGGGCTGTTGACCTGGGACACTGAGGTCAATCGCAAGGATTTCACATTCATTGTCCGCATATTGGAAAGAAATGCATGCCCTGTGGCAAAACTTTGTAGAGATGAGCATTAACAACCCTCCCCCGCGTGATGACCGGTCAAACGGACGGTAATCCTTGAGATGATAATTGAAATTTGTAGTTAGCCTTGTTTTCTGTAAAGCAACTAAATCTGGTAGAAGCTGATTGCATAGGCAATTTAAATCTGTTGAAGCTGAGAATATAGATCGACAATTCCACTGGAGTACAGTTAAGATCCTTATCTTGGCGGGAGTGCCGCAGCCGCGACTGCCTTTTCTAGAATCCTGGTCTTAGCATTTATTTATTTATTTATTTATTTATTTATTTGGTCATACTGTTAACCCTTCATGAGGGTCGTTACAGGGAGGGGACAAAACAAATACATTTCATAAGCACTTCAATAAGCAATCACGAATCAGAATTCAAACTTTGTACTCCATTTCTCAAAAACATATCGACACCTAGCTCAAATTGTTGCACGTTCGCACTCTCCACAACATCACTTCGCAGTTTGTTCCATAATTCGATAACATCAGGAAAAAAGGAATACCGGTATACATCCGTACGTGCGTTAATAGGTTGTAGTACCCTGCTGTGGTTTTTTCGGGAACCACGTTTTAGAGGCGCTTTCACATAATGTTCTTTATTTATTTTTAATGCTCCTTGCATTATCTGGAAAAAAAGTTTGAGTCGATGCTTTATCCTTCTAATTTCCAGCGTTTCCAGTTCACACTGCTGCATCATCTCTGTAACCGAGTCAGTATGGCGATACGTGGAGCATATAAAACGTGCTGAAATGCGCTGAATTCTTTCCGCCTTCTTGTTTAAGCATTTTTGGTGTGGGCTCCACACAGCATTCGCATATTCCAGAACTGGTCGTATAAACGTTTTATAGGCGACCAATTTAATTTCTTTAGTCGCATCTGGTAGTTTTCTCCTAAGAAAGCAGAGCTTTTGGTAAGCCCTTGAATATATATTATCAATGTGAAAACTCCAGTCTAGATTTTGCGTCACTGTCACCCCTAAGTATCGGAAACTCTGTACCTCGACCAAGGCATTTTCTCCTATATTATATTCAAATCTGATAAGGTTCTGTTTTTTACTTACGTGAGTGTATGTGGATTTTTTGAAGTTAATTACCATGCCGCAACTTTGGCACCACGAATTTAATGATTGTAGGCATCTATTTAGTTCAATCTGATCTTCAGCGCAGGCTACACGCGAGTAAATTAAGCAGTCATCGGCAAACAGTTTAATTTTTACGGGCGGAACAACGTTAGAAGGAATATCATTAATATACAATAAAAACAATAGCGGGCCTAAAACAGACCCCTGCGGCACTCCTGACACAACTGCACACTTCCCCGACTCACTGTTACCGATTCTAACCTTTTGGTAACGATTCATTAAATATGCCTGAATCCACAATACTATAGTTTCACTAATTCCTAGGCTTCTCAATTTGGAAAGTAATTTATGATGTACAACTTTATCAAATGCCTTCGCAAAGTCTATACACACAATATCTATCTGTTGGCATTCATCTATAGCTTTACAAAGGTCATGTACAGTTTCGATTAACTGTGTCACAGTCGAAAGGCCAGATCGGAAACCGTGCTGAACTGGGCATAATAAATCGTTTTTGTCTAAAAAATACAGAATATGTTTTGCTATTGCATGCTCTAGGACTTTACAGCACACAGAAGTCAGCGAGACTGGTCTATAATTGTTTGCACATAGCCTATTGCCACCTTTAAATATCGGAATGACGGTGGCAGCGCGCCAGTCCTGAGGTACTGAATGATCTCGCAAAGATTTTTCAAATAAAAGCTGCAAATAATACGACATCCATTCAGCGTACCGTTGAAGAAATGCCGACGGTATTTCATCTGGGCCACACGATTTTTTTGCGTCCAACGTAAGCAAATGCTGGAACACGCCCTCCCTTTTAATGCCTAGGTCTTCCATTGGGTATTGTATTGCGCAGTCTAAAGGATCATCGTCTGCATCACATCTATCCTTGGTAAAAACTGATTGGAAGAAATGATTAAGTATGTTTGCAATATCTTTTTTTTCTGTCACGACTACGTCGCCATCCACTATCTGTTCTATTGCATTCTTTCTATCTGTGAAGTATCGCCAAAACATTTGTGGCGAGCATTTGAGGAAGTTTGTAAGCGTTTTATTGAAGAACGTTTTCTTCGACTCCAGCAAAGCAGATTTTAACATTTGTTTGGTTATTGAAAGTTCTATTGCCCTGCTTTTTTTCTTCCTTAGTCTTTTTATCTTACGCTTAAGGTGTATGATGTGCCTAGTTATCCATGGATTTCTTTGCTTTGATTTCTTTATACGTGTGGGTACAAAATGATCTATCCAGTATTTGATTATCCCTTTAAGACGGTTCCATAGTTCTTCTACACTTTCGCGGTTGGATGCTATTTCAAATTCATTAAACTGTTCTTCCAAAACGTCTAGGATAGACGTGTCATTCGCACGGCATAATCCTTAACATGCATCACGACATATGCTTGCTTACAGATTCTTGTGTGCAGCGGTACATTCAAGCAAACCATCTTATGATCCGATAAACCATTTTCAACTGATACAGTAGTCAGGTATTCTACCGGATATGAAAACCAAGTCCAACAATGACTGGGACTTTGGTGTAACTCTTGTGAAGTCTTTAACTATTTGCTTAAGGTTATGTGAAAACATAATCTGCATCATTTTATTGGCGCTCCTTATTTCTACATTACCCGCTGATAGACTTTTCCAATCAATATGCGGCAAATTAAAGTCACCAGCCATTATTAGTCTTGTGTTTTCATTTACATGGGAGCTAAGGAATTCATTCAAGCTATCCAAAAATTCTGTCGGAGTGGCTGGTGGTCTATACACAGTCCCTAATATATACCACATGTCTGCACAGCTGATCTTGCACCAAACCGTTTCAGGGAGACTGCAATCAAGAGCGACTGCGTTTATAGTGCTTTTCACAACTATAGCCACGCCACCACCTCTAGAATCCCTGTCGCATCTAAACACCTTGTAGTCAGGAGGAAAAATACTACTGTCACTAATTGCACTATGTAACCATGTCTCAGTCAACATCAATACATCAGGGTTTTGAGAAATTAGAAGATACTCTAAATCACTTACTTTATTTGCGATACTGCGGGCGTTTACAAGTAGAATTCTGAGCTATGACCGAGAAGAATCGCTATCCGTGTCAGAAGCCTTCTCTGAAGTTTTCAACTGAATCAATGCCTGGCTAGCAGTTTTTCCCCTCTTTTTGAATCGAAGAACCTTATCTTGCTCCGTACGGAACAGACACCGTTCATTTCTTTCACGATCCCAGACGTAGATATGATTGTTGATCTTAAGCTTGTCATGTACCAGTTTTACCTTGTTGCCGTTTGCTCGTTCCTTTTCACTGCTTTGCCATAGTTTTTTTCCGTACTTCTGCAGTTTCCTTAGCGTAGTCTTGACTTATGCTTATCGAGCTGCCTTTCAGCTTGCCACAGTTTTGCATCACAGACTGTTTTTCCCGCGAATCATAAAAATGCATGATTACCGGCCGATTACTACCGTCTTTTTTCTTGCCAATACGATGAATTTTGTCGATCGAGTTCACTTGTACTCCCAAGGTTCCTTTGAATACATTCTCAATAACAGCTTGTTTCAGGTCGCTGTCTGATTCACCCTTGTCCTCATCGATACCAAAAACCAAGAGGTTATTGGATCGGCTTCTATTTTCATATTCTACCAACTTATCCGCCTGATGACGAACAAGGGATTCTAGGCTTTGTACTCGCTTGTTCAATTCTGCAATCACGGTAAGTGTAGCGGTCATTTTTTCGCATTTCTCTTTCATTTCGGTCATTTCCGCTCTTAATGCATCCATTTTAGCATCTGATGAAGCCTGATTGTCAATGATTAATTGCAACATTTCTGCGGTTTTGGGCCCAGGATTTTCTTCAACATCTCCTGAAACCAACAGTGTCAACACCATAGACCAAGAGTCAACCAAAAAATTCAGGTAGCTGCGAGGGCACGGCAGGGCTAACAAAAAGCGGTTATCGCTTCTAAAAGTAGTAGCATTAGGCAAATAACGAACCTGCAACAGCAGTAACGTCCGCTTAGACATGTTGTCGCTAGGCCAGGTGCCGTGCCCTCTGAAGCCTCCCTCACTGCGTGGCTCCTTTTGTAGCCGGTCCACTGATGACGTCACTGTCGTCGACGAAAGACGATCCACGAGCCGGATGCCATCAATCCCAAACTCTTGATAAGGCGTAAAGAAAAGCGGTGCCTCGTCCAGACTGCAGACCGATGTAGCGTTCACGAAAATCCATGGCAAAACCTGCAACAGCAGTAACGTCCGCTTAGACATGTTGTCGCTAGGCCAGGTGCCGCGCCTTTTCTTTGTCTTCGACTGGGGGCAAGATGGACCTGCAATATTCAGAGGAGACCCACTTCGTTTCTGGGCGCGGAGATCGGACTCCATATCCATACAGTCCATAGAGGATGCGTCCATAACGCTGTTCGAAGGAGAGGCCAGAAAGGTCTCTTGTTGCTCACATTGTTTTTGGGCCTGTGGAGCGGAATCGATTACAACAGAAGGAGGGGTAGCTTCGAAGCCAAAGAAGGCAAGAGCGGAGCGGTGGACACCTGCAGAAGATTGGACATCTGAGCAACTATGGCCTGTGAAATGCACGTGGATACGGTTTCCATAATGCGATCCATAGCATTTGCCACAGCTTTCTCAACTGCCGCGGTAATAGCCTGGGACCAACTAGAATCCATTATGGGTGGGCATTTGGCGGCCACACTAGAGAAGCCTGAGGCTCTCTCCTTGTCTGCGGCAAAAGCCTCTTCTGGCGTGCATCTGCGCTTTTCTATAAGCTCAAGCACCTGAGCTTCTTGTGCTCGTGCAGGACAGTCAGGCGAGTCAGCAGGGCGAGCACCACTACACAAACAACATTCCTCTTGCTGTTCAGGACATTCCTCTCTACAATGACATTCCCGACAGGCACAGCAGCGCAAGGCCGATTTGCAGGCTTTGTCGCTGTGGCCAAATCGCCAGCAGTTTTGACACTGAAGGGGCCGAGAGTTAAGGGCATCTAATCGAAAAACCAATGGTCACACCTTAATCTCTGACGGGCAAATCTTTCCTGCAAATGTGGCAATGACGGACTCCGCAGGAATTTTTACTCCGTCAACCATCCTGCTGCATCCATTGACAGCAATCACTCCCGCAGGCGAGAGGTTCTCAAGCGTTTCCACAGGGCTGAATCGAGAGTCGACCCCTCGGACCAAGCACTTGGAACATGCTAGATGAGGCGGAATGAATGCTCTCACCGGGTGGTTGGCGAAGGTCGTACACTTTAGCAGGTCTTCAATACAGTCTTTATCCGGTGACCTGCACGAAATACCGCCCCTGCCGAACTGCCGGACATCAGTACTGCGCATGAAGTGCTTAGATGTGGATCGAAGAGCCACCTGTACTGCCTCCGGGTTGTTCGGTCGGATAACGCCTCCGTCGGAAGGGACTAAAGCGACCGGAATGCTCGAAACTCCACAGCGGAAAAATAGTTCATTTGCGAGTTGGTCTTGAGGAAGAGATGCCGACCAAGGGGAAAACCCCTGGCCAGGAGAAGAAGTAGACATTAAGCTCTCGTCCCGCGCCCAATCACCCCGGAACAGGAGCAAGTAGGCAAAGACAAAAAGAAGGATAAATTTAGCAAGCTAGCGCAACACCACCAGGTACTTAGCCGCTACCCCGCAGCCTGGATTGCTGGGCCACGTCAATTATTGCGTAGCCCTCCAGTAGGGCACCTCTTTCTCACTTTCTTCTTTCACACCCTCCTTTATCCCTTCCTTTACGGCGCCGTTCAGGTGTCCGCCGATATGTGAGACAGATACTGCGCCATTTCCTTTCCCCCCAAAGTAATTACTAGTTGTGAGGTGAATTCTCAAATTCAATAGCCTGCATTTAGAGTCAGACGTTGTTACCCACAGGGAAGAGAGCGTGTAATAATAGACAAGGGTTTAGACGGCATGTAGACAGCCTAATCCACAATGACATCAATTACACACTGCAGCCACACTACACAACGTATTTAAAACAATATGGGAGAGGATTAAAATATTTAGCTGATGTGTTGTTAGCCGTAGTGTAGGAGGGTCATGAGTTCAGTTCTGCCGGCCTCCATCTGACAGGCCCCGTCCGCAAAGCTCCGCCCACATTCAGGACCGCCGCACAGGGTTCCTCCACAACACTAAAGTACTACGTTGTAAAACTTATCTTGTTACCTAAACAAGAAGCTAGTCCCCAACAAAAAATTAGTTCTAAAATTTAACTACTTAACTTGTTTAATAAAGTGAGACACTAAAAAGTCGATTTCATTTACAGTTGTAATTTGCCAGCGGAATAATACACTGCTGTTTTTTTTAAAGCTGCATCCTACAATAGGTGCTGATATGATAGCTTGCCTTGGCGTGGCCTTGTGTTTTCCATAGCCAAACTCCTCCGGATGAAACGGAAGAATGACAAAGAAAAAAACTAACCACAAAATTATGCAAAATGATCAAGTTCCTCAAGTTGCTTCATCACCTTCTTATTGGATGAGCTTATTTAATATCTCGCTGAATGAAATCAGAGAGCAAACCCTTTCCGATTTTTCTCCCAGGATTATTGGAAGGAAAATAAACGTTTATGCTGGGACCTGCACATGAGGATAACAGTTTCGCGTATAGTTATAGATAGCCTCATCGCACTACCGGCTTGAAACCGAATGATCAGAAGCAAATGAAGAACGAAAGAATTCCCGGAACAACGTTATATTTCTAGAATGGAATGTTCTATGCTACCTGATGAAAAAATATATGCTCTATGCGAGAAAGCCCCCAGTGGACCGGATAACGAGCGCTTTAGATTGTTCGTTCCTTATCGCTGCAGCTCTTGTCTTCGTGCGTGCGATATCCACGAATTTATAACCCTATGATTCAGGAAGTAGTGTACTCTTGACAGTAGCAACAAGTACAAGTGAAAAAAATTAAGGACGATCAATTTTATTTATGCGGACAAAATGCGATAGAATGTTTCTTTCCCTTGACATCCAATTGCAGTTCGTATATTAATTTTTGAGTTCCCTGCCTTTCACTCCAAAATGTATTCAGATTCTGATTGTCTTCGAATATCGACTACCTAACAGGGAAAAATGTATCACATTCATAGATTGTGGAGAGTCCACATATATATAGCAGTGCAGTGGCGCAGCGGGTAAGAAATGTTAGACTACATCGGCAGCTGGCTGTTTCAATCACCGCGTTCTTAAAGGCTTGTGAGACACAGGTTGCTCTTCCCGAGCAATGCTACAAGCATTAGCTCCTGCAAGCTTAATTTTTCCATGGCTAGGCCTTGATGATTCTGCATATTGAGCACGTAGTCCAGCTGTTGTCTGTGTAATTTTCCTATTCATTTTGAGTTTTGCAGTCATTCTTCGTGCTGCGTCTCCCTCCCCTTATAAATGAAGAACGGGGAAGGGAGAGCTGCAAGTGGTTAGGGGGATGGCTGACAGGTGGCAAGTACTATTAGTAGTAAAGGTATTATTAAAATATTAAAAAGGAAGGAAAATATTTTTGCTAGCCCCGACATCTGCCATTTATACGGAAGCACGTGAGCTGGGGCCGCGGAAATAAAGGATAGCAGGAAGAATAGAGAAATGAAATAAAAAAGGTGAGAGGAGAGAAAGAGAGGATAGGTTGAGAGGTATTATACACAAACTGTTTACACAATAAGAAATGTCAGGTGGCAAATGGAGAGAGTCAGATCTCCACAATCACCACCCAGCAGATGGATCCTGCACGAAGACGCCAACGTTGACAGCACCGGAAAGTTTTCGAATTAATGCACCTCCTATTCCCGTCGTACCGAAAAAAGATCAGATCAACACTCGCAGCCTATGCTTAGATAGTATAAAGAACAAGAGTTCAACGACATTAGCTCTCGCACTATCGGCGACACGCTATTCTCGTTCTGACACCAGTGTTCTACGTGTTCTACGTGTCAGTGCGGTGTACATGTTTCTGTAACCACATACGCTGAGCAAAAAGCTTGTAAAAATTGGAAAAGACCTTCGTGAGCTTCTAATAAGATTCTTTGTGCAACAGCCTGCTATATTAATAATTCCAACTGCAATTGCAAAAGCAGCTTTAAATGCATAATGAAGCTTTTGTTTCCAACGTGATCGAAATTGGCAAGAGAATATTAGCATGTTCCGTACTTCTCTTGGGTATGGTTATTAGCTTAGCACGATGCCTCAAACCGAATGTGCCAGCTGACGTCATCCAAAATACAAAGCACGGAACTCACCAGTGCCTCAATTTAGTCAATCCGTCTCCACACCAAACATCGTTTCTTCGTTTTCAGCAGATAACTTATTACGATTACGATCTGGTGTTGCAGCGGTAATGAAGGGGAAATTCAAGGCCGGCTTCAGGAAGCAGCGAATGTCGTGTGCCAGCATGCGGCGAGGTATGGGTTAACGTGCTCTCCCGAGAAATCAGAGTTACTCCTGATCGACCGTGGCAAGAGGCAGAATACGGGGCTTTTGCCGTCCACTCCCTCTGTCGCCATTACGGTCCAGGGTATGAGCATTCCGATCAAGAAAGAGATCAAGATCCTGGGAGCCATCATACCCAGCGGCAACACTAACACCACTACAATCAGACAGCTCCAAGCCTATTCCGAACAAGCCTCTAGAATGCTACGCCGGGTAATCAAGAAAAGAAATGGGCTAAGAGAGAAGGAGGCCCTAAGATTAGTTCAGGCTTTCATTCTCTCTAAACTAACATACGCCACCCCGTACTTACGGCTTAGCAAAAAGGAAAAAGACCAACTAGATGTTATTATTCGAAAGGCAGTTAAGACGGCGCTGGGACTCCCTTTATGCACATCCACTAAGCGCTTACTACAGCTGGGGATCCATAACACCATCGACGAACTAATAGAGGCCCACCGTGTAAATCAAATTGTCAGGCTCTCAACATCTAAGCCTGGCAGGAAAATATTACAGAAGCTGAGAATCAGTCCACCCCGGGAAGTCGCTGACAAGATCGACATGCCCATGCAGATGAGATCACACATTACGACTCACCCCATACCAAAACGCATGGATGAGGAATATAACAGAGGACGGAGACTAGCCAGAGCTAGACACCTCTCTAAGCGCTGGGATGGAAACAAGGACACGATCTACGTCGATGCGGCTGGACCCGCTAACGGAGTCGCGGCAATTGCAGCAGTTTCACCCCGGGGAGATATCATTGCAAGCAGCCTTATCCAAGCGGTGGATACCACATCGGCTGAAGAAGCAGCTATCGCACTAGCGATATCAAAGAACAGCGAGGCAACGGTTATGTCCGACTCACAAGCAGCGGTACGCAATTACCTCAGAGGCCGCGTTGGCGCTCCGTGTTGGGAAATTTTGGAAAGGTCTAATCCTTCCAACATCCAGATCTTCTGGACGCCAGGGCACCTCTCAACGACGGGCAATGAGGCGGCCAACACAGCTGCTCGAGCTCTCCTCCTCCGAGCATCTGGCACGCAGCCTCTCTCTGACATAGTTGACAACCCCTCACCCTTACTAAGCTACGCAGAAATTACGGAGTACTATAAGATCACAAGAAGGGAATATCCTCTTCCTCACAAAACCCTAAGTAAATATGAAGAGCACATAATCAGGCGACTACAAACTAATACTCTGCCCAATCCTTACCTAATGAGTAAATGGTACCCAGAAACCTACAATTCGTCCTGCCCCTTCTGTGGAGCAGTTGGCACACTCTTTCACGCGGTTTGGGAATGTCAAGAAAACCCAGACTTGGACAGCAATCCCGATCCGACTCATGAGCGCTGGGAGGCAACCCTTCATAGCCACAGCCCACTCGACCAGAAATTGCTGGTTGAGAGGGGCCGGATTATGATGGCGACCAATGGGTTCTCGTACTGAACCCACCCAGATTTTGTGCTCTGAATAAATGTTTTTCCTCCTCCTCCT
>JARKHS020035444.1:0-60956 GCA_030143305.2 Amblyomma americanum | reverse complement strand
CGTTTCTGAGACGGGGCGCTGGATAGTCGCCCCTGTCTCCCAGCGTGTGGCCGAACGTCTTCTTTCTCTCGAATGTGCGCGGCTGTTCGGCAAGCCTCGCCCGAGTAAACGGTTGTGCTTCCCGCGTCCTCTACGTTTTTCGGTGACATTTGGTGGAGCCGTGCTGGGTACCATCCCACGTACGCTGACCCCGTCGAAATTCTTGACGCTTCTCCCCGACGCGCGGACGCCACTCCTGTCCTCAAAGCCATCCGTCGCCTGCGAGGCCTGCAACCCGAGGTTGAGCCACTGAAAAGGCCTATGCGAGCTATGACTTCCGCCACTGGCAGCCAGACAGGTCAGTACTCCGGCAGTGCCCAGCCGTTCGTCCTTCTGGCGCTTCGGTCGCCACCATCCTTCCACGGAGACCGGTTCGAGGATGTTGAAGATTGGTTGGCCAGTTTTGACTGTGTTGCTGCGTTCAACCAACGGGACGAC
This sequence comes from Amblyomma americanum, assembly GCA_030143305.2. NCBI lineage: Eukaryota > Metazoa > Arthropoda > Arachnida > Ixodida > Ixodidae > Amblyomma > Amblyomma americanum. The sequence goes on along the minus strand of JARKHS020035444.1, from coordinate 60,479 downwards.
GATAGGAAGCTGATGAATGTTTATTTCGCACTGAAAGACTCGTCGAAAACATGGTTAGAGAACCACGAGGCATTGTTTTCTAACTGGGCAGCTTTTCGCCGTGAGCTGCTCGCCACATTCAGCTCCAACGAGCGAAAGGAAAATGCTGAAATTGCCCTTCGCTCCAGGTCACAGCAGTCCAACGAGAGCGTGGCCATGTTTATCGAGGACATGACCCGCCTCTTCAATCGGGCCGACCCAGCCATGCCCGAAGCTACAAAGGTGCGGCACCTTACGCGTAGGGTAAAGGAGCATCTGTTTGCTGGCCTCATGCGCGACCCTCCGAGGACCGTCGCCGCCTTCGCCAAGGAGGCTACGAGCACGGAACGTTCGTAGCAGGAACGGAGTGCCCAATACGGCCGTCAGGCAAATGTAGCAGCCGCTCACTACTGCACGTCCTTGCCAGGCCCCGGGGATGAGGCGCTGCGAGAGCTTGTGCGGAGCATTGTTCGCGAAGAACAGCGATACCTCCACAGGGATGCTCCGTCGACAAGCATACCTTCTGGAGGCGATGTCCTCCGTGACGAAATTCGGCGAGTGGTGCAGCCACCACCAGCACCGCCATCAGAGCCGCACGTGATGTCCTACAGCGATGCCCTGCGCTGACCTGCCCCCGCGCCGCAAGCGTTTCGCCCCGTTGCCGAACCATGACAACCCCATCGTTACCCGCGTCCCGTCGAGCAGCAGCAGGACCTGTGCCCCCCATTCAGCAAAGCGCACGTATGGCGAACATCCAACAATCGCCCGCTCTGCTACCACTGTGGGGAGCCCGGCCATATTCTGCGGAATTGCCCGTACCGACGGATAGGTTTGAGAGGATTCCCACCGGACGCACCTCGACCGCGCTATGGTGAAAGACCGTGGGACATAGAGGAGTACCTGGCCAATCAGGTGCTGCCCTCGTCCTCGCAGCGGCGCCAATCGCGATCACAGTCCCCGAGGCGCTTTGCTTCGCCCAGTCGGCCCTCATCCTCTGGTCAGTTCAGAGGCACGTCCCCACACCGGGAAAACTGAAGACGGCGTCCTCCGGGGGTAGGGCCGCCGCCACTGCACAGAGTCAACAGCCTCCACCCGACGATTTTACGAGAAGGCTTGAGCGGCGACGACCCGATTCGACGTGCTGCGAACGATTAGTTGCTGCTGAAATTTTAGTAACCGCCGACAGTCATGAAGTGACCGCACTCGTCGATACCGGCGCTGATTTTTCTGTGACGAGCAGGCAGCTCGCCACAACCCTCCGTAAGGTTCTCACGCCTTGGTGGGGACCCGTGATCCGCACCGCCGGTGGCCATGTAGTGACGCCGATCGGCGTCTGCACCTGTCGCATCCAGATCCGCGGTGTTACTTTCACTGGCTCCTTTGCCGTATTACGTGACTGTTCGAAAGATCTCATTCTGGGCATGAATTTCTTTCAGTATGGCGCGGTCATTGACCTTCGGGAGCTTATGATATCTTTTTCCGCCGAGCGAGCCGTTGACACCAACACCGAGCCCAGCAGAGTTATGTTGCGCGTTGTTGTTGTTGTTGTTGACCTCACACAATGGCACACACCCACAAGGGGGATTGGCCATAACCAGACGGTGACTAAATATGTGACGACCACATAACAATCCCTCCGCGAGCCAGCAAGTTCGTCACAGTCGAGTGTGATGACAGCACCGGCACTCTTGGCATCGCTGAAGCGAACGTGTCGCTGCTACGCGCTCGGCAAGTTTGTGCCGCTCGAGGCCTAGTAGAACTTGCTAACGGTCGCACGGACATCTGTCACGAACTTTACCCGTGAACCAAAGCATTTAACGAAGACAGTGGTCATCGCTTATTTTGACGAGCTTGGAGAGTGTTCCAGGCAGTGCTCTTTGTCCACCACGTCAGACATCGACGATGCAACGGCTACAGTCATTCCGACCGCCGTAAATCCGCACTTCTTGGCCAGCCAGAAACGCTGCTTGGAAAACCTCATCTCTTCCTTCCGCGACTGTTTTGCATCGACTTCCAAGGTGCGACAGACGCCGCTTACCAAGCACCGAATTATCGTTGCTGACGACCAAAGACCACTATGCCAGAGCCTTTACCGCGTGTCTTCAAAAGAACGCGACGCCATCCGCCATCAAGTTACACAAATGATCCAGGACGACGTCATACAACCGTCCACGAGCCCCTGGGCATCGCCTGTTGTCATCGTCACGAAGAAAGATGGCACCCTCAGGTTCTGCGTGGATTACAGACACCTCAATAACGGCACGAAAAAGGATGTGTATCCTCTGCCACGCATTGGTGACTCCCGAGACCGCCTGCGCCACGCCACCTACTTTTCGTCCCTTGGCCTCCGCAGTGGGTATTGGCAAATAGAGGTAGACGAACGCGAACGAGAGAAGACCGCCTTTATTACTCCTGACGGTTTGTACGAGTTTAAGATGCTTCCTTTTGGCTTGTGCTCGGCCCCTGCCACATTCCAACGTATGATGGACACCGTGCTGTCTGGCCTGAAGTTGCAGTCGTGCCTCGTATATCTCGATGATGTCGTGATCTTCTCTGACACGTTCGACGAGCACCTGAAACGTTTGCGTGCTGTTTTCGAGGCCATACGTTCCGCTGGTCTCTCTCTCAAGCCAGAAAAATGTCACTTTGCGTTTCATGAGTTAAAGTTTCTTGGTCACATTGTCAGCGCTCGAGTTGTTAGTCCAGACCCCGAAAAGACGGCCGCCGTAGCTGCATTCCCCAAGCCAACAGACAAACGGAGCCTGCGTCGTTTCTTGGCCCTCTGCGCCTACTATCGCCGGTTTGTTCGGAATTTCTCCAAGCTAGCAGAGCCTCTGACCCGCCTGACGAAAGACACTAACACTTCTTATGGGGCGAGGACCAGTAAAGAGCCTTCACGGAACTCAAGTCTCGTCTCCAATGTGCGCCTGTGCTTGGGCACTTCGACGAAGAGGCCGAAACGTAACTGCACACTGATGCCAGTAACGTTGGTAACGGTGCGGTCCTTGTTCAGCGGCAGGATGGTCTAGAACGCCTGATTGCTTACGCCAGTCGCACATTATCCCGTTCTGAAGAAAATTATTCTACCACGGAAAAGGAATGTCCGGCTGTGCTGTGGGCAGTTACGAAATTTTGACCGTACTTGTATGCCCGCCCGTTTCGGGTCGTGAGCGACCATCATTCACTATGTTGGCTGGCCAACCTGAAAGATCCCTCGGGGCGGCTTGCTCGATGGAGCCTTCGGCTGCAAGAATTTGATGTCACTATCGTGCACAAGTCCGGCCAGAAACACAGTGATGCTGACACTCTCCCGCGCTCCTATTCCCTGCCCCACGGACGAGTCCGACGACGATTCCTCTTTTCTCGGTGCTGTCACCACATCCACCCTTGCCCGCCAACAGAGGGACGACTTCGAACTGCTGCCCCTCATCGAGTACCTTGAAGGAACCGCTCCACCACCACTTCGACTCTTCAAACGCGTACTGTCATCGTTTTGCTTGCGTGATGGTGTCCTCTACAAAAAGAACTACGGCCAACGGACACTGTCTGTTTGCTTGTAGTGCCTACAACGCTTCGTGACGAAGTTCTGCGTGTGTGCCACGACGACCTTCTCTCGGGCCACCTCGGGTTTTCCCGCACGTTAGCGCGCATACGCCACAAGTACTACTGGCCCTGGCTTGCTGCGGTTGTCCACCGCTACGTGCGAACTTGTCGTGCCAGCGCCGGAAGATGCCGCCGACTAAACCAGCCGGGCTCCTGCAGCCTATCGATCCCCCGCGCCTCCCATTTCAACAGGTCGGCATGGACTTACTCGGCCTATTTCCGGCGTCTTCTATGGGCAACCGGTATATTGTTGTTGCCACTGACTATCTTAGCCGCTACTGTGAGACCAAGGCCCATCCCCGTGGCACCGCCGCCGAAGTTGCACATTTTTTTTTCATTCACAACATTGTGCTTCGTCACGGAGCCCCAACAGTCGTATTACCTGACAGGGGAACCGCGCTTACGTCGGCACTTACGAGCGAGGTAATTCGACTCAGCGGCACCAGCCATCGCAAGACTACAGCTTACCATCCGCAAACAAACGGACTGATTGAGCGGCTTAACAAGACAATTGCCGATATGCTTTCTATATATGTCGACGATGACCACGCGAACTGGGACCGGATACTGCCTTACATCACGTTCGCGTACAACTCTGCGCTCCATGAAACGACACGCTTCACTCCGTTCCATTTGGTGCATGGTCGCGAAGCCTTGACCAGGCTGGGCGCCATGCTTCTTCCGGATCCTACACCCTCTTCTGTCGTGGACGCTGAACAATTTGTTCGTGACGCTGAAGCCGCTCACCAAGTTGCTCGACAGCGAATCCGGTGCCAAAAAGAACGCGACGCCGAGCGCAACAACCTCCGCCGCAGGGGGTGATTTATACACCCGGTGACCAAGTCTGGGCGTGGAGTACGATCCGTTTGCGAGGGCGGTCTGAGAACCTTCTTCGCCGTTACTTTGGTCCATACCATGTGTTACGCCGCCTCAGCGTGGTGACCTACGAGGTGCTCCCTCAAGGAACTGTCCGGTCATCTCGACAACCGAAGTCCGAAGTAGTCCACGTGACGCGAATGAAGCCTTACTCCTCCCCTTAGCCCCTTTCCACAAAGACACTCGCGCCGCTACATGGAAGCCTTGGTATGTTTTTTCCCCCCTCGCGTGCGGCATCGAGTCGATGCCTCTTGGAAGGGAGGGGGGCAATGCCACATTGCTGACATTCTGCCGGCGCCATCTGGTGACCAAACCTGTCTCCCAGCGCGTGGCCTAACGTCGTCTTTCTCTCGAATGTGCGCGGCTGTACGGCAAGCCTCGCCCGAGTAAACGGTTGTGTTTCCCGCGTCCTCTACGTTTGTCGGTGACAATATTAATTCCAACTGCAATTGCAAAAGCAGCTTTAAATGCATAATAAAACTTTTGTTTCCAACGTGATCGACATTGGCAAGAGAATATTAGCATGTTCCGTACTTTGCTTGGGTATGGTTATTAGCTTAGCACGATGCCTTAAACCGAATGTGCAAGCTGACGTCAGCCACATTACAAACTACGTAAATCACCAGTGCCCCAATTTAGTCAATCCGTCTCCACACCAAACATCGAGCCCCGGGAAGAGTTTTCTTTTCTCTGTAAGGAGATCGAGTCCCTGGAATGGGTTCACCCCGAGATAGGGACGGTGGCTCCGTAGAGCAGTGCGGCTCTTGCGCTGTCCGGTGCGCTCCTGTCGGCCCTTGAAAATCCGAGTGAGGGAGTGTGATTTTCGTGCCGGACCGTACCCATATCCGCAGCAGGTCTCCAAGGTGAACAGCCTCTAGTCTCTAGACCAATGTAGGTAAGGGAAGTCGGCAAAACGGATCCGTAACCTTGGGAAAAGGATTGGCTCTGAGGGCTGAGCCGGTCGGGCTGGGGTCCAGAAGCAGGAATGGCACTGCACCGGGACTGGGCGAGGCTCGCCGCCGTCAAAAGCGGTGCGGCCGAGCCCGGACCAGCGTCGGGACCTTCCTGTGGAAAGCCACAGCTGTGCTTGTTCCGGGGGCTTCGTGCCCGAGGTTCTTGCTTCGGCCGGCAGAAAACAGCCAACTCAGAACTGGCACGGACCGGGGGAATCCGACTGTCTAATTAAAACAAAGCATTGCGAGGGCCAGCATTGGTGCTGACATCAAATGTACACGCTACTACAATAGAAAGAATCTCAAACGCATAAAATCACGACACTTTCAAGACCTAAAGTTTTCCGGCTGCCCTCCATTAATTGGAAGTCGCCGACAAACCGGCCGCGTCTCTGAGACGGGGCGCTGGATACTCGAGGTGCCGTGGTGCGACGGTCTTTAGCAAGACTGCGACAGATCTACGCAGTTCCTGCTCAGGGTCCCTCAGGCCATCCTTGATCTCGGATCTAAGTACAGCCACCAGCGCGGCCGTGCCTCTGGCCGGACCCATCCACCGTCAGCCTCGACGTGGTTGTACCTGCGTAAGATGGGTGAACTGGCAGCTCTCATCATGCCATCATGCCAAATATCACTTATTTATGTGTGAGAGACATGTAAGGCATGCTCGTCGATTTGGATCCTGCTTTTGCCATCAGATTCATTGAATCATCACTCTAAGTTTTATGCTTTGCTGCTGCACCTTGCATGTTTGAAGCAGCGGCACTCAGCCACACAAGTTACATTGGGTAGACCCTAGGATCGCAAAATTAAAGCCGCAGCGATGCCTTAGTGGTTTAAGCGTCCGCTTTCTCTGCGGGAGGAGCGAAGGTCGATGCCGAGTGCTCCCAGGTATACACAGTGGAGTTAATACAGGCTGAAGTTTCCTCTTGCCGCGCTGCTTAGCTCCTCTTGGGCGAAATGCTTGAAAACTGGTTTCATGACCCGTCCCGCTTGAACAAAAACGTTTTAAAGCGAAAGCTTTACTGGCCGCGAACTTGCGATTTCGCCGTGGCGGTACTCCGAGGCGGCACATGACGTCACAACGCGCGCCTCGCCACAGATATTTCTCTCTCTCTCTCTCTCTCGCTCTGTAGTCACTACTGCGCATGCGCCATTAGTGGCACCGAGCTGTTCGCTGTAACCGAGCCACAGGTGTTCCGTCGCTGCGCTGCGCCGCCCCTTTCCTCAAAATCCAACTTTCAATTTTAAGTTTTCCTTCTTTCCCTCCCTCCTTTATCGCTTCCTATACGGCGCGGTTCGGGTGTCTACCGGGATATGTGAGACGGTTACTGTGCCATTTCCGTTCCTAAAAAACCAAACAAACAAGGGAGCCGATGGTGTTCAAAGAGTTCATTGGCGTTGACTGCTTTGCAAAGGCCGTACATTTTCACGAAAGGAAAGGCGCACAACCGGCTCCGTGGGGCAATGGAGACCTCAATCTCGCTTTCATGTACGTGGCCTTATTGTCCAACTGCAAAAGCCTGCTTTGATTGCGTTGCGCACACTGGATAGGCAGCGCACCTTCCCTGCCACCCTGGGAGGTTGCATGCAGTTAATGGTTGATCGCGAGAGATTGATCACCAAATGAACGCTGCGGTATAGCTATTGCTGCAGTGCCGCATGTCAGCCACAACGCTTTCAGCGCTAACGCATTCAGGCCACACCTCTCTCACACCACCGCCACATGTGTCAAAGCACGAATGAGGCGTCCGCATATCCAGAGAGCCAGTTATGCGCCCTTCCTTTGTTCAAAGCCATCGCCGTCGAGAACATTGTCAACGCCAACGCTAATGAACGCAGTGAACGCCGACATCTTTCGCTTTGTATATCCTGGATTAGCTGAGCTAGTCCACATTAATTTCTGTCCAGATGCTCTTTGGCCAATGCGTTCCTTACGGCATTAAAATCACAATGATTTTATGTTTATAAAGGGCAGCTAAAACTAGGTTGTATGGTCATTTTTGGAAATAAACTTGAAAGGTCCTGGGTACTGGTTGTTAAGTCGAGGATTTGGTTAAAACAATAGTGGCTCTGCTTTTCGATGCCTGTTTCTCACCTCGTATGTGTACGCTTCTCCGTAAAGTAAAGGAATCCCGATTGGCTGTGCTCTTTTATCTGCGAATGCGATGATCAGTCAACGAATTCAAAGTCATCACTTAACGCTGTAGCCGGATATCATCTCTGTATCTTCGAAACTCTGAAACCTGAGGGCGATTTTCACCTTAAAGGCAACGCTGAGCCTTTTTGAGGCCCACGCATTGTCCACGCATCTCACGGAAATTTTCATGGTACGAATATTGTAGGAGGCGTTTTCACCTTCCTTAAGCGAGAACACAAGTCTGCGTGAATAACAGAAACTGCAGCACCCGTGTCAATCAACGCCTCTATCTGTAAACCTTCAACCCACGCTGAAACCATATTAGACGGGCGCTCCGGAGGTATTTGTCGGTGTCCGAAGCATGCAGCTTTCCCTCCAAAAACTGCAGCAGCTAGTTTTCCGAGCGCAGGTCAGGCGCCGCAGAAGCCGGCCGAAGCGGAGAAGAAGAGCGGCGGAACGGCGAAGGGGATCCGAGCTCTGGTGGGACGATAACCACGAGGGCGAGCAGAGGTGGGGGGAGGTGAAGAAGAACGTCCCAAAGAGTCAGGGAAGGCATGGCGTTGAGGAGAGGGCGCACGAGTAGAGTAGCCGCTTTCGAAGGCCGCATACCCGCGATGTTCGTCTTGAAGGCGCCGGTGGCAGAAGCGGGAAATATGGCCCCGGAAGCCGCAATAATAACAAATCGGGTGGCTGAGGGCGCCAGGGCGAGGAGAACGCTGGCGTTGAGGTTTGATGTGCTAAAGCGGTGACGTGGTCGCGGGGCGGCGCTGGCGTTGAAGGCGGACCAAAGACAGGTGGCATGGCAGCGACCTGAGCCTACGTGGGTGGAGTGCGAATAGCAGTGGTGTCCGGTGCCAGAGAGCAGGCTACTGAGGCCAACTCTTCTTTGATGATGCTGCGAAGGCCAGCACAAGTAGAGGACGGAGCAGAAGGCGCAGGTACGATGAGGCACGGAGAACCGTGAGCGAGAAGCTCCTCACGAATGAGCGCACGAATGAGGGCACGCAGGTCGGAGTCGGCCGGCAAAAGGGAGGCAGCCGGGTAAGGTTGTAAACAGATAGATTGCAGCTGATCGAGGCGTTGACAGGTCGCGATGATATCATCGACGGTAGTAGGGTTTTGGACGGCAAGGGCATTGAACGCCAGAAAGCCGACACCCTTCAGGACGTGGCGAACACGGTCAACCTCGGTCATGGTGTCATTGACACGGCGGCAGAGAGCAAGTACATCCTCAGTATAGGAAGTGTACGACTCGGCAGGGCGCTGGATGCGGTCAGCAAGCTTCTTCTTAGCGACTTCAGATCGAACAGCCGGAGAGCCAAAAATCTGTCGCAACTGCTTCTTGAAACTTGTCCAGTCGGGTATATCCGTCTCATGATTTAAAAACCATGTCCGTGCAACGTCAGTTAAATAAAAGGACACATTCAGGAGTTTAAGGGAATCGTCCCAGCTGTTGAAGGAACTCACGCGGTCGTAGTGGTCAAGCCAGTCATCCACGTCGTCGCCGCGGAGGCCGGCAAACATCTGGGGGTCGCGTTGACGGCTGCTCACGGTCCAAGTTGCGGGGGCAGCAGAGGGCGAGCGGGAGGAACCCGGGCCGTCGGCGTTCTCCTCTTGAGGCATGACGACGAGAGTGCACAAGCGACGACCGGAACGCAGCTCCAGCGAGAAGCGGGGAAAGAGGATACGGGGGATCCAAGGAGCTCCTCCACCACGTGTAAGGGAAGACTTCAAGGGAAGACGTTTATTCCAGCCCGCTGGCAAAGACGTGCTCCCAGCGAACAGCACCAAGCGATGACGATGGGAATGTACAGTGCATGAAAAGAGGATGAAGTCGCAGCCAGAGAGGCGACGACGACGAAAGCGCATAAAGTGCTCACAGTATTTATGATTATGCTGAATTTCTGACAGAACCGCTGCGTTGAACCAAGAGCGACATGGCAGAAGGTGTCTTCAAGTTGGAGTCAAAGAAACATTAGCCCAGCATTTCAAACGAGATAAGCGACATAAAGCAGTTCAGGGGAGCGCTGGCACACAATTGTGTCCCCAGTGTGCTCCCGAAGGCACTGAGGATGCAAAACCCGCAACCGCCCCCCCCCCCCCCCCCCCACACCCACCCGCACATGATTGGCGGTGCTAAAACCAGGAGACCGAGTTCCGCAAGTTTCTGATTCTCCGTGCGCAATTTCGCAGCTGAGTGACGCTTTGCTTCAGCGAAAACGATTTTCTACTTTCGGGGCCTCAATCGGGGCTATTTTTACAGGCAACCTTGTGTGCAACATAACGCGCAGCAGGTACGTTTCTAAAATATCAAGCTTGTTTTGGTCATTTCGGGAAAACAAGAATCGAGTTACAATAAACAAACGAATTGCTATAAGCCGCCATTTAACCCATTCAACGCGCACATGAGAGCGTTTGCGAGGGTATACGTAACGGATTTTCTCGATCTGTCGAGACGTCGCCCTTTCGTCGAAACTCCGTTCCGCGTTCATTTTTCTTGTTCATGAAGTTAACAGTTATTAGGATCGCTATTCTATAAATTTATTTGGCGCATCAAAAACAAGTACGCCCAACAACTACAACCCGCTATTTAACAAAAAAGTTTGAGAATCCCACGAAGTTGAAGCTGCGGCTTCCAGGAGAGCTTTAGAATTCTCTTGTTCATTATTGGCGCTCAAAATTGTGGAGGAAACTGACAACAGCTAAAACGCGAAGTTTTGAAGACTTTACACATATTGCGAGACCAGCACTCCAGATTTGCTGATCAACTATGAGTAATTTTAGGATATAGAGTTCAAAACTGCGTTCCTCTATTAAAGAAAACCAAGCATCGCTGCGGTTTTGTTATCTGCTGAAATTATTACTTTAGAGCATTCCTATCCATCAAAACGCTTGAATGTATTATGCTAATAATCAAGCGCATGCCCCCGCATGGCTCAGATATTTTTCTTCGGTCACAAGACTGCCACAATCGATACCATATTTTATAATTCCTTTATGCGCGTATTTATACGAAGTGATAACACACACGCTAGAGTTCACTGTAGTTTTGTATTCAAGTATTATTTTCTGACGCCTTTTGTAACCAAGTGCTCAATAACCAAGATAACCGATGGTCGTTAAAGGCAATGGACTGTATATCAAGAGAAGGCAAGCGCAGCAGAGTGCGCCAGAATTGTAAGTGGGGGGACCATTTAAACGCTTTAAATGCTAAAACCAAACGGCAAGATCGTAGGGTGAGGATAGCGAAAACTAGACCAATTTGATAGTCACCTCGAATGCACAAGGACAGCATTTTCAAAACATCAATCGCCTTGCAGCTGATTTTGTGTGTTATTGTTCGCATTTCATTTCACGCTGATCGCAAGTATGAAGTGTTACGGAGCAAGGCTCATGGCACTGTATAAACGGCATGGATGAGGGCCCCCGTTCCTAGCGTAATGTTTAGTTGCAGTGCTTTCGATGCTGTGATAAGGTGAATGCAGGCCACCGTAGAAAGTCCCGCAATTTTCTTAACCTGCGAGCTCAAAGAAAGACACTAAAATAACTAAATTTCACGATAAGCACAAGAACGCCTCCCCTCACTCCCCTCGCCCCACTGGCATGCTGTGCAGCCATTTTCAACTCTGCCGCAGGCCAGCGGCAGAGCTGCCTTTTGCAATGCGGAGTTAAGAGACACTATCTGAAACGTGTGAAATGAACTTAAAGGAAAATATCGATTATCAATTTATTGAGCCTTGCTTTATAACGACTTTCCAAAGGGCAAGTTAGTTTGTACATATTACTTCTCCCCCTATCCTATCTTCCTGTCCCCTCACCTCTTTCACTTCATTTCTCCATTCTGCCTGCTATCCTTTATTTCCGCTGCCCCAGCTCAGGTGCTTCAGTATTGATGGCAGATGCCGGGGCTAGCAAAAATCTTTTCCTTACTTTTTACTATTACTTTAATAAAACCACTACCATCACCAAAGGGCAAGTTTATCACCAAGCTAACATCGTTGCCAATGTATTTCAAAAATTCTGGGGGCACTTAAATCTCCTTATATGGAGGAATGCGAAAGCATGTGTTTTAGAGGAAAGCATTTTTAGGAAAAGAACAGACGCAGTAGCTCGCAGATCTCGACATCTGGGTGGACACCTCAACCGCGCCTTAAAGCATGCTACTGAAGGTGCATATGTCATAGGTGCGAACCCCTGTCGCAAGCCTCATAAACCATGCAATTCAAGGTGCATATGTTACTCGCACGAATTCCTGTCGCAAACTTGCCTCCAACTTGACTGAAACATGTAAGCTATATGCAAAGGTAAATGCCATAACACCACCCAGAAGGCTGCACTGTGCGACGGACGGCTGCTCAGAATTTTGATGAATCTATTCGCGAATACTGCCACTACATCCGTTCCTCGGTTCAAGGCCATATGAAAGTCACACCGAACAAGCTACGGCAGGGAGTAGCAAAGCTTGCGCTTCAAAAGGGCGACCAAAGCAGCCAGTGCCCATTGTGCATCTGTAGATTCTCATATACGCTCTCGTTGATTTATTTAGCGCAAATTACCTCGATTATGTTGCGACTGACATGAGAAGTCCCACCACTCGTGCGTTTCGCTGTTTGGACCCATGGTTTGCGTACTACTACATTTGGCGGCGGAGCTCTACTGGGCGAAAGAAGCGGCTTAACAACGTCACCACAACTAGCGGTGTGTATTTTTGATCCAGCTTAGTTTGACCAGAACGGCGTCATCTTACCAGCATCGGCTGCCGACCCGATGGATCCCACGGGGGCCGAATGCTGCACGTCTTGGCACAGAGCGACCGGCTAGGCTGCTTGCAGGGCACTTTCTGTGCTGTGCAGAGCTTCGCACAGCGACTCGTGTCGCAAGCCAGCCTCCGCCTGGTGGACACGGCGCCTACGGGCAGCGAACGAGGGCCACGGACGATCACCACCCCCACCCAGGGAGAGCGGGTGGCTGCACAGATTAGCACCATTGTTTCTTAGTAGTCAGTACAAGTAACCCGCCGCGGTGGCTCAGTGGTTAAGGCGCTCGACTACTGATCCGGAGTTCCCGGGTTCGAACCCGACCGCGGCGGCTGCGTTTTTATGGAGGAAAAACGCTAAGGCGCCCGTGTGCTGTGCGATGTCAGTGCACGTTAAAGATCCCCAGGTGGTCGAAATTATTCCGGAGCCCTCCACTACGGCACATCTTCCTTTCTTCTTTCACTCCCTTCTTTATCCCTTCCCTTACGGCGTGGTTCAGGTGTCCAACGATGTATGAGTACAGATACTGCGCCATTTCCTTTCCCCCAAAAAACCAATTATTTAGTCAGTACAAGCAGTCGCAGTGGCTATGCGTGGCAGTAAAAGGTTGACTTCGTTAAACAAAACCTTCCCATCAATGGCATTCACAAACGGTCTCAATCCCTTCTTGTCGGATGATTACCGTCAATGCTTTCAGTTACCGCGCCACGTGCGCGCAGTAAGATTAAAACAGATGCTCTCGGACTGGATAATTCACGCTTGACTTGCTTTCATCTCCGAGCAACAAATCTTCACATTAGTGGAGGTGGGTAGTGTGACTTAAATTTGATAGTGTGACACAGACTCGTCAAGATCATTTCTTTGGTGGCTGGTGTTTCGCCTTTACATACAAATTTCACAGTACAACTGTAGCTACACGCCAAAAACTTTATCTGACACTAACAGCCGAGGTGGGATTAGCGTTACGAGAAACGTGTCGAATTAACGCACTCTCCACACATACCCATATTCTGAGGACAGTTTTCATTATATTATTTCGTTATAGTATAAACTTTATCCTCATTTCACCGAATCCCTGAAGTTTGCTATGTATACCTGCTACATATGGCCCGTAGAAGGAATTCCCACATGTTTATTAGTGAGATGATCCATCTGTGGCTCACCGATGCATTTAGTGCCGTTTTCATCCATGGCGCCCTTGCAGGCATTAGTGGATTCCATGCTCACAACGTTCGCTGCCAGTTGGATGAGAGCCGCCATGGCCAGAGTTCCGTTTCCGATCTTTCTTCGGCGTTGCAGCGCTGTTCTATTTTCTCGCCAAGGGTCCACCTCATTAGCCACTGCTTCTAGCTTCGTCTGAAGAAATAAACAGAAGCATGTCGGAAGTGTAATTCACTTTATTATAAAAGATCAAAATTGCCACGGCGCCTGTGAAAAGACCAAGTGCATAGGTGTCATGCCTGCCAGTGATCACAACATTTGATTCCACATATCGGAGCACGCAAGATACACATTAATATGCGAGATTAGGGTATATAGGCTAAGAAAGAAAATTTCGGCCTCAGTTGGCACTCTCGCGTCCTTGACACACTTGTAGATCGGCGCTACACTGCAAAGATTGCTATTCAGAATGAATTGTTGGTGCCGAATATTTTTGCCTTGTCTTGCTCACCGATTTTAGCATTAATACCGTCCACATCAATGCCATGTGGAGAGGCTTAATTCAAATAACCTCGCTTTCATCAGTTGCAATGACACCGACATTTCTGTGCCATTTGAAAAACATTACTCAACTGCGTTGTCAAGATCAAATTTTTTCTGCTTCAACATTCAAATCATGCAAGAGGCAGGCTTTAAAAGCGTGTGTCACATACCGTGGAGTCGGCAGCGCTCAGCGGCGGGTACGGACAGAGCAGCTTGACATACAGGTTTCTTCCTCGCGGTCTGTGGCTGCAAGGATCCATGGTGTAGAGTGACGTAAGGGCTGCGTCTGGGCGCCTTCCGTTCAACCCGAAGATGGCTTGTTGCCCGATTACATGGTTGTGGCCTCCATCACCGCTGCGGTCATCAGGCAAGGCTGGCTGACTCAGCATCATCTTTTTCAGGAGACTCTGGCTGCGCGGGGATTCCTCTCGATGAATTCTCACGGCTGTTTCAGCTGGGACACAAAATAAATATTATTGATTCAAAGATAATTTCCAAGGAAAATGACTTTTTGAGGGAATGGGTGGTGATAAATTCTGCAGCCCAATTGAAGTCCCTCTTTAAAGAATGTTCCAATTAGAACACCGAAATTCTTCTAAGGTATGCCGTCTATGTGTCCTCGGGAGGGCCACGCTACAGGAGAGAGTTTATAGATCCTGCTTGCTATTGCTCCAAGCAAGGCTGTGAATAAATCATGAAGAATACTTTGCTTTCTTGCAGCAAACGCAATTTAACCTAGAATTAGAGAGGCTATCAAATGGCATCTGAAGCTTCGAAACGCGCAAGGAAATGGTAGAAAGCAGAGCTAAGTAGGAAGATTACAAACGCCATACGTATTACTCAGTCGAACTAGATCTCCCCCGAAAGAGAACAAATAATCTAAAAGCCGTAATTTAAGCTATATATTCATTGTCAAGCGACACAGGGAGTAGATCAAAGCTAGGTCAGGCTGCAGCTGCTTTTAGACAACAAAGTTAAAAGTTCTAACGGAGGAATGCGTAATTGTCGGCGAGAATTGCATCATTGCTAGGGTTGCGTAATGGTCGGCCAGTCAAGGACGTTTCTTTTCCGGACTGCTGAAGTGCCTGCTGTTAAGCCGGAAAAACGAGATTGACAGTTTGCGCGGACAACTTCCGTCTACAACTTCCGCCTACGCCACTCAGGCTTACGCCTTAAAATAATGGTTGATTGCCATACGTTGGTCACCCAATGAAAGCTGCGGCCTATTGCTGCAGTGCCGCGTGTCTGCCAAAACGTTGTCGAGCGCTAATGCATACAGCCCAAATCTCTCTCTCACCACCCCTAACCACGTACATCAAAGAGCGATTGAGGCATCCGCTGACCCAGGGAGCCAGTTATGCGTCCCTTCCCTTCCTCAAAATCATCGGTCTACAATGTTGTCAACGCCACTTAACACAATGAACGCTGACTTCAGAGCCGCGTTCCTGCCACAAAGTTGTCAATGCAGGGCGGAGCTGGCGGACAAGGGACGCAGGCAGGCAAACAAACACACAATGGCTAAACGCGGGGTGGCCACTATATGTGCTAGCGCACAAAAAATCGTGTGTGCTTGCTGCGTGAGTGCCGCCGTATAAAGGATCGATTTTGCAATGAGAGAGCCTGTTTACGCTGTATGCTTTATCTGGGGATTTAACGCCCCAAAGCGACTCAGGTTATGAGGAACGCTGTATGTGAAGGCCTCCGGAAATTTCGACCACCTGGGGATCTTTGACGTTCACTGACATCGCACAGTACACGGCTGCCTTTGCGTTTCGCCTCCATCGAAACGCTGCCGCCGCGGTCGGGTTCAAGCCCGGGTACTCCGGATCAGTAGCCGAGTGCGCTAACCACTGAGCCACCGCGGCGGGTATCTAGAATTCCTCATGCATCAAAATTGGGCCACCGCGTCCGGGATCAAACCCGCGTCTTTCGGGTCAGCAGCTTAGCGCCATAACCTGCCTCGTGCATTTAACTCGTCGGCGTTTCCCTAGGCTGCCCCACTGCAGGCATCCTGTTTTCTTCGAAACTAATTGGCACTTTCAAATCTCCACGCTGCAATGCGCTCGAAGCAAACAGATGCCATTTGCGTCTCAGGAGTAGCACGGCCTTGAGCGACTCGAGTCGAAGAGCGTTGCTTAAAGCCTATCTGGAGTTTGTGTAGCGTTACTAACCAAAGGGGAAAAAGTGACCAGAATGCCCGGTCACAGACTTACCCTTACTGCGCTTCTTCCCCCTCATGGGCAATGAAGCCGCCGTCGCAACAGGGCAAGGCATCCTGTTTTCTTCGAAACTAATTGGCACTTTCAAATCTCCACGCTGCAATGCGCTCGAAGCAAACAGATGCCATTTGCGTCTCAGGCGTAGCACGGCCTTGAGCGACTCGAGTCGAAGAGCCTTGATTAAAGCCTATCTGGAGTTTGTGTAGCGTTACTAACCAAAAGGGGAAAAAGTGACCATAATGCACGGTCACAGTCTTACCCTTACTGCGTTTCTTCCCCGTCATGGGCAATGAAGCCGCCGTCGCAACAGGGCAATCCAATTCCAGAGGCGTACCTGCGAAAGTCTTCGTGTTGCTTAACGCTCCTTGACACGATAATGTTGAGCTGCTCAGAAGCAGTTCGGCGCCGGTAAGAAAATGCGAGGTGGGTACTGTGGCTATGAACGCGAAGGTATTCTCACCTGGAAAAGGCAGTCGTGTAGCTCGCGGAAGCACCCAGAAGGATTGTGCCCGCTCCTGAATCGAACGCGCGAGACGAGACGCAAATGGCCGCGTCTCGTGACGAACGAGCTGCTCGAGCAGCCAATGGAAGGATGTTCTGGTCATGATGATGGTTATGAAAATTTTACCCCGAGAAATAATAATAATAATCAGGAAAGGGCGGCCGCGTCCTTTTCGTACGAAAAAAGAATGAAAATTGGTTTTTAGGGAAAAGAAACGGCCGAGAAAAGAGGCGCCGTAGTGGAGTGGAGAGAGAGAGAGAGAGCAAACCTTGATTAAGAAAATAAAGTGGTTTAGGGGTCCGGAATAATTTCTGCCACCTGGGGATATTTGACATGCGCAGATATCGCACGGAACGCGGGCGCCTTTCGCCCCCATCGAAACGCGGCCGCCGTGGTCCGGTTCGAACCCGTGTGCTCCGGGTCAGTAGCCGAGTGCGCTAATATGCTCGCGGCCTATAGGGCGCAGGGCATACTACCACACCCCATCAAGACGCTATTGTGGCCGCAGGGCAGTGCGCGCACTCATGAGCGAACATTGGTGAGCCTCTGTGCATTCCTCGAACACACGGGCTAAACGTCCCGTCTGTTCTCCGTCAGGTAGATACACGCAGTGACCGAACGCTCCGCGAGTTCTACCTTGTACGATTAATAACTGGACGCCCCACTCCAGTTGTAGCCAACACAGTGCTGTGCGCGTGTGTGATTTAATTCCTCTAAAATGAACTAATCACGCGCACAACCTGGACACATTTCTTATTGCGTAAATAGTTTGTACATATTACTTCTCCCCCTATCCTCTCTTCCTGTCCCCTCACCTCTTTCATTTCATTTCTCCATTCTGCCTGCAATCCTTTATTTCCCCTGCCCCAGCTCAGGCGCTTCAGTATCGATGGCATGATGCCGGGGCTAGCAAAAATCTTTTCCTTCCTTTTTAGTATTATTTTAATAAACAGCCACTACCACCACCACCATCGAGCTACCGCGGCCGGAAAATGAAAATTGGTTTTGGGGGAAAGCAAATGGCGCAGTATCTGGCTCGTATATCGGCGGACACCCGAACAGCGCAGAAAGATAAGAAATAAAGGAGCTGAACGTAAAAGCGAAAAACACAATGACGTACAATAAGGCACACAACACGTGTCGTGTTGTGTGTCTTATTCTACGTCCTTGTTAATTCTACGTCCTTCTTCATCATAAAGAGACTTCCCTTGACGCCGCATGGGATACGATTCCTTGACGTTGAGCCGGATCTTTATAAATATGATGTAATTTTCCTTCTTGGCCTGTAGAGTATTTGCCGAAGCAGGATGGCTGTACGACACTGCGATGAAGATGCGCCGTCTGTCTGAGATTACTTCAAAGAGAACATATTTAAGCTGCGTGAAGCGTACAAGGAGCTATGTTTTGGAGATGAAGTTATCGATCTGATGGGAGAGTTGTGTTCCTTGAAGCAGATTTGATTTTCTCACGTGAGTGAAACACATGTACACTCTTGATGTTTGACAGTGCAGCGCAGAGCACATGTTCGTGAATACCATTTGTTGGGCGAGTTGGTGCTTACGATGAACCATAACAGCGCGACAGACGGGGCAGTCGAACTTCATTTCTCGTACAAAGGGACCTTTTGTTTGTGACAGTGACCCTCTTCGGTTTGTGCCTGTCATCGCTGCTGCGTCGTGCACAGCAACAACGCTCGGTTTTTGCATCCGCAAGAAAGTCCTCCCGCCCGGAGTCTTGGCTCTGTTGGGTGGTGTCCAGCCGTCTAGCCGAGCCATGGAAGAAGACTGTGCAAGTTGCTCAGAGCGGAATGGCAGCAAAGGGTGAGAATGTACAGGGAGCAACTCAAGCTTCGGATGCAGCTTTCCGTGGGACCAGTCCCCTCAAGCAATCAATGGCATCAGCTATCACGGTGTATCGACCGCACCACAGATTTCCTTTGGCAGCAAACGCTTCCAGGTCTTCGGTGCGCTGCTGCCGAAGAAAGAGTGCAACAACTGCACAACAGATCTACACCACTGAGAGCGTCCCGTTTCCTGGATACGTCAGGAAAGTCCTGAGCCTGGGGTCCAAGTTTGCAGTGGAGCCAAAGAGATCGAGACCTGAACTTCTGGCCATGGTGAGGCAAGTGGCTAAGCAGGCCGACAAAACTGAGGTGGACCGATGCATATCGGAAGGTGTAGACGTGCTAACAAGGTACAGGTCGTCGGGGAAGAAGCTACCTCTACAGAAGACCATTAGATGGCTGAAAGATAACTCACTCTCTCTCCTACTTGCTGACAAGGACGGAGGTTTTGTCGTTCTGGACAGGGATGTGTATGTGTCAAAAGCATCAGAAGCTGTTCTTGCTGTGTTTGAAAAGCGCAATGATGTGTCAGATTGCCAAGGTCAAGAGCAGGGCAAAAAAAACTCGTAAATAATTTGAAATTAAATGCGCTGTCAAGTAAGATCAACAGCAGCTCTAAATCCTTGTTGGAAGTGTTCTTCACAGCGAAAACCCATAAGCCCGAATGGCCGTTCCGCGTAATAGTCTCCGAAATTGGAACATGGCAGCAGCATGTAGCGAAATTCCTGCAGCAGAAACTGAATGTTTTGTCGATTGATGATCCTTTTAAAAAAACAGCGCTCTGTGTTGTGTCCTCTCTTCTCTGTCCCGTCTGTCTCGCTGTTATGGAACATGTTTGTGACTTGTTGTAAGCCGCCAAAACAGGCAATAGCACTCACTAATGTGGAGTACAAAATTTTTATGAAGGTATTGGCGCGAAGACTACAGACAGTGATAAAGGAAATTGTTGGACCCCACCAGACATGTGGAATAAAAGGGCGATCGATTTTTTCCAACATTCACAAAGCACGCAGTGTACTTGAAACCTGCGATGCAATTAATGGGCGGGTGGCTATGCTTCAGATTGATCTCGAAAAAGCTTTTGATTGTGTTTCTCATGAAATCTTGTTTTCCGTTTTAGACCATGTGAATGTCGGTTCAGTTATCCGCGAGGGTGTAGCCCTGGCGTATCGAAACTGCACGACAAGATTGATTGTTAACAAGTGCCTGGGGGCCCCCATTAGCGTGCAGCGTTCGGTGCGTCAGGGCTGCCCCCTCAGCCCTCTCTTATTTTGTATTTACATCGAACCACTGTGTACGAAAATATTAGAAGACAATAGTATTAATGGCTTTAGGTTGCAAGCTGCTGAAGTTAAGCTGCTGGCGTATGCTGACGACGTTGCTGTATTCACGGTTGATCAGGAGAGCATAAGCGAAGCTGTCGGGTGTGTACGCGAGTTCAGCGAAGTCACCGGTAGCGGGGTTAATTGGTCCAAATGCCTCGGACTCTGGCATGGATGGTGGCCATCCCACCCGGACCATTTTGCCAACGTACCGTAGACGACGACACCGGGCAAGTATTTGGGCGTTCCGCTCGATGCTTATCGCGAAAGCGAGGAGTATTGGAAACAGCAAACGAAAGAAGCACGTGACAGAGCTGGAAAATGGAAAGGCATCAATCTCTCCATTTTCGCCAGAGCTACAGTCTGCAACCTGTTTTTTATTAGCAAGCTCTGGTATGTGATGCAGGTTTTGCATTGCTCTCGGGTGCACATTCAGAAGTTACACCGGATTTTTGCCGTCTTTATATGGGCTTCCGAATGGGAACGTTGCAGCCGAACGAACCTGTTCCGGCGGGTAAAAGACGGGGGGTTGGGGCTACGGCACCTCTTTTTAAGGCAGCTGGTGAACCGTTTTTTGTTTTTTTCGCGACGTCTCAGACCCGTTCTTGCGCACCGTGTGCCAGGTGAGGCTGCGGCGATTGCTGCCCGAGTTTGTTGTTACCACAGAAGAGCTCTCGGGTGGAATTTTTGGTTACTACAAAGAGATTGTAGCAAGTGTTAGGTTTCTTTCAGCGCGTTTTTCTAGCGATTATTTGTATAAAACTAAAAGAAAGAAGTTGTACCATGATCTTTGTGATATTGTTTTCCCAGAGCCTATGTACAGGGCCTTGTACAGTGGAGGTCCTGGAGCTGATGTTTTAAAAAGGGTAAAGAAAATGCAGGTGCCACCAGGAGTAAAAACCTTCTTTTTTAAATTACACACCGGGACACTCCCAGTTAAAAAGTTTTTGGAAGGAAAGGATTTCTTTTTACCGTGGGGATCGAACTGCTTAATTTTTAAACAGCCCGAAACAATAGACCATGTTTTTTTGCATTGTTGGGAAGGGGTTTATTTTTGGGATGTGTTACAAAGGACAATAAAGAGCTACCACTTGACGCGCAGGGAATTCGTTATTTAAGCACAGACAATGAGGATGGGGTACCATTTGATCTCATAATGCTCTTGGGCCTCCACAGTATATGGCGCTCCGGAATGGCAGGCTATTATTGTGACCAAGACGCACAACCTGCCCGAATTTATTTTCGGGAAAGAATGGACTGCTTTCTGGCCATCCAGAAAGCAGCTGCGGAGCCTCCCGACTGGCTCTCGAGGCTAGAGCCGCTCTGTATGCTTCGTGAATTTTAGTATGACGAAGCCAGACTCATGATGGCTGACCACGACAGTGTCGTATGTACATAGCGTTTTGTGTGTTTTTTGTTGAGTGTTTTTTGTGTAAATGTTATGGGTCAAAGCCAGGCAATAAAGGAAAAAAGGAAGTAGCATAGTCGTTAGCATGCTCGAGTGCAACACGGAAAGATGGTGGTGCGAGTCCCGCGTTGCACGAAGATTTTTTTTCTCATGGAGTTA
This sequence comes from Amblyomma americanum, assembly GCA_030143305.2. Lineage (NCBI taxonomy): Eukaryota > Metazoa > Arthropoda > Arachnida > Ixodida > Ixodidae > Amblyomma > Amblyomma americanum. The sequence goes on along the minus strand of JARKHS020035444.1, from coordinate 38,978 downwards.
ATTTACTATTCGGTGTGACGTGACTTGAGACCTAACATGACCTGAGACCGGACAAAGGCCATGGCCGCAAGTATGAGCCATTAAAGACTTCCGGTTCAATACAGCAATCTACCCACAATGTAGGACGTGGGCTCAGTAGCCGAGTGCCCTAAGCACTGAGCCACCGCGGCAGGTGAGAGGACACCTCAATCGCGTTTTGAGGTACGTGGAGGTGGTGAGAGATATATATGTGGGCTACATGCTTTAGCGCTCCAAACGTTGCAGAAGACACGCGGCACTGGTGCAATAGGCCGTAGCGCTCATTACGTGAGCAACCTTTCGCGATCAACCATTAAATTGCCGCCTGCCTGGGATAGAGGGTGGCCGCCCTGCCTATCCGGTGTCGGCAACGCACTCAACGTTGCAGACGCCGAGCCGTGTCTAATTGCCCGATGCACCACAGCTTCCGCTCTCTAACCAAGTTCAGTAGTAGTTAAACGGCAGTTAATTTATTAATCCTCGCTTCAGGGCGTTTGATCCTGCACTGCTCCTTCGTCTTCCCCAAATATACAATGCCGCGAAGCAAAAGTGCTTTGCCGTCTTCGGCCTGCTGTGGAATTTGAAAAGGAATACACGCTCCCGAATGGGACAGCCGGCATCCCTGCTCTAAAAGATGTGGCTGCGAAAAGACAACTGCACACCTCCTGTATGATTTTCCTAGTTTGGCGACCGAAAGGCCTACGCTGCGTTGTGCCGTGGCCACAGCAATCGACTGCCCTCAAGGCCTACAAGGCACCGTTTAGCTTCCTGAGAGTGACTGGCTTGAGGAACCAGTTGTGTCTGTGCCCCTTGCCCCTTCTCTCTTTCCTTTTTCAATCTCCACATCCCTCTTCTCCAGCGGTGGTGGTCAGAGTGACTGGCCTGAGGAACCAGTTGTGTCTGTGCCCCTCGCACCTTCTCTCTTTCCCTTTTCAATCTCCTCATCCCTCTTCTCCAGCGCAGTGTAGCTAACCAGAATCCGCTTCTGGTTCACATCCTTGCCTTCACTATTCCTCTTTACCTCTCTCTCACGTACTCGAACCACAGTATAGAAGTCGGAATATGGAACAGGGTTAAAAAATTGATAACAGGTTTTTGGGGAAATGAACTGGCGCAGTATCTGTCTCACATCTCGGCGGACACCTGAACCGCGCCATAAAGGAAGGGATATAGTAGTGAGTGCAAGAAGAAAGGAAGAAAGAGTTGCCGTGGTGGAGATTTCGGGAATAATTTAGACCTCCTGGGGATCTTTAACATGCACTGACGTCGCACAGCACATGGGCCCCTTGGGCTGTATGACGTCAGTGCACGTTAAGGGCTCCGGAATAATTTAGACCACCTGGGGATCCGTGAAAAAGTAGGCGTGGCTTGGCGTCTCTAATGTTGAATGCCTTCCGCACACTCGATAGGCAGCGCGCACCCTGCCAGTAGTGTGCTTACATAGTGCTCTGAGCGTGGTTTGTTGGTAACAGCTTTATTTACAGTCCTGCAGAGCTTTTGCCGACGAGGCCTTAGGTCTCCCATGTGGGGACGTCGAGGTGTTGCCTTGCCGTCGCCTTGCGGGCATGCTGGACGGCCCACAGTTGGTCACCGAGGCCGGGGCTGCGCAAGGCAGCGGCCCACCGCAGCGGCGCGTGCTTTTCTTTATTGTGGACACAACGCGCGTCCATCCCTATATATATATATATATATATATATATATATATATATATATATATATATATATATATTGGTGTGAATAGAATATTGGAGTATAGTACTGCTCCGGAGTTACCGGGTTCGAACCCGACCGCGGCGGCTGCGTTCTTATGGAGGAAAAATGCTAAGGCGTCCGTGTGCTGTGCGATGTCAGTGCACGTTAAAGATCCCCAGGTGATCGAAATTATTCCGGAGCCCACCACTACGGCACCTCTTTCTTCCTTTCTTCTTTCACTCCCTCCTTTATGCCTTCCCTTACGGCGCGGTTCAGGTGTCCGCCGATATATGAGATAGATACTGCGCCATTTCGTTTCCCCCCCAAAAATTATTATTATTATTATTATTATTATTATTATTATTAATATTATTATTATTATTATTATTATTGAGTATAGTACCTCTCAAGCTATCCTTTTTACCTGTGCCATCACCTCTTTCATTTCATTTCTCGATTTTCTCTAGATAGTAGTAGTAAGTGGTTTTATTACAATAATTATAAAAAGGGTGGAAAAGATTGGTGCTAGCCCCGCAGTCTGCCACCTATACTGAAGCACCTGAGCTGGGGCAGCGGAAATAAATAATAGCAGGCAGAATGAAGAAATTAAATGAAAAAGGTGAGATGGACAGGAAGAAAGGATGGGGGGAAAATCTTTTAAAATTCGAAAATTGCATTTTGAGGAAAGGAAATGGCACAATAAATGTCTCACATAATCGGTGGACACCCGAACGTGGCCAAAAGGAAGCGAGGAAGGTGGGAGTGAAAGAAGGGGAGAATTAGGTGCCGTAGTGGAGGGCTCCGGAATATTTTCGGCCACCTGGGAAGCTCAGGTGCTTTCATAGCGATGGCAGATGCCGGGACTGTCAAAAATCTTTTCCTTCCTTATACTATTTTAAATAACCACTACTACTACTACCCTTCCACCGTGGCAGGTGGCAGTTATTTTAACGGTTGATCGCGCGAGGTTGGTCACGCAATCAACGCTGCGGTCGATTGCTCCAGAGCCGCGTGCCTGCCTCAACGTTGTCAGCGCTTATGCATACAGGCCATTTCTCTCTGTTACCACCACCACGCACCTCTAAGCGCGATTGAGGCGTCCACTGACCCAGAGAGCCATTTATGCGCCCTTCCTTCCTTCAAAACCATCGCAGTCTAGGACGTTGTCAACGCCAACTCCAATGAACACACTGAATGTCGACAACCTATACAAACAAAGGCGAATGCCCGGTGTCCGCGGCGGCGACTGAGTGACTTCATGGCTGTCACGTGGTTCCTCCTCGATTCAAGGTGAAACGCGCACACGGCCCACGGCGAACAAGCTGCGGAGGGGAGTAGTAAAGCTTTCGCTCTGAAAAGGATCGTCCGCGTCATTTTCGTGCGACTGTATTGATGTCTCGCGATGCGTCGAAGGAGGATTTTGAATAAGCCCCTTTACTAGTGGTTACGTGAATTGTCAAATTTAACAGCCTATATCAACAGTGAGGTAACGTGACGAAGGGGTAAGAGAGCATATGACAATAGACAAGACGTTATACTGCTTGTAGACGACCTTATCCACAAATACATCTATGACATACGGCAACAACGAAGTACAATGTCTCAAGAAATATGTGAGAGGGTTAAAATACTTCCCTTATGTGTTCTGTGCCGATGTGTAGGACGGCCATGAGTTTAATTCTGCAGGCCTTTTTCGGACAGTCCCAGTACTGGTAGGTGCTGATGTGATAGCTTTGTATTTTAACCTCCTCGTGTGTGCTACAAAGCCAGGCTAGCCGGAGGAGATGAAACAATTAGCAAAAAAATGATAAGCACAAAATCTTGCAAAATGATGTTCTTTGAGTCACATCATCACCATCTTATTTGCTGAGCTTATATAACACCTGAGTGAATGAAATCCCACAGTAAATAAAACGTTATCCCCCTTTTTCTGCCGTGATTATTAAGAGTAAATTAAACATTTCTGCGGAGACCTCAGCACAAATGCACCAGGTTCGCTTACAGACTAGAGCTAACCTCATCCTACGCCCACCTTCAAGCTGAAATATAGTAGAACAAAATCATTATGAGTACCGCGTTAACAATATTTCTTGAATGTGGATATTCTTAATTACCTTAAAAAATGTCTAATATCTGGGGAAGCCCAAGTGAAAAAAAGTGAAAATTGGTGTTTGTGGAAATGAAGTGGCGCAGTATCTGTCACATCTCGGCAGGCACCTGAACCGCGCCGCGCCATAAGGGAAGAGATAAAGGAGGGACAGAAAGAAGAAACGAAGAAAGAGGTGCCGTAGTGGAGGACTCCGAAATAATTTCGATCACCTGGGGATCTTTAACGTGCACTGATATCGTACAGCACACGGGCATCTTCGCGTTTCACCTTCTATTGCTGCAGTGGTGCGTGTCTGCCACAACGTTGTCAGCGGTAATTCATGCAGCACACATCTCTCTCTCCCCACCACCACGTACCTCAAACCAGCGATTGAGGCGTCCACTGCCCCAATGAGCCAGTTATGCGTCTTACTTTCCTCAAAATCATCTGTCTAGAACGCTGTCAACGCTAACGCCAATGAACACAAAGAACGCCGACAGTCTATAGCTTCAGTGCCGCGTTTCTGCTACAACCTTGTGAATGCCAATGCATGCAGCGCACGTCTGTCACTACTGCCACGTAGCTTAAAGCACGACTGAGGTGTCCACGTCATAATCTCATTAAGATCTCTTAACTTTGCATTTGACCTTTGACCTCAACCTTTCACTTTGACCTTGACTTCATCTTGAGGTGCCTGAGGTAGCATGTGGTAGGACACCACAGTTATACCATGGCTTAGTCGTGGTTTCATCTTTGCCTCACTTGAAGGTCAAACCCGCAACCACAGCGAAATCAGCTACGGGGTAGCCTAGTGAAGCTTTTGCTTCGCAAAATTCTCGGGACACTTAAGTCGGCTTACGGGGAGGAATGCGAACATCTGCTTTGAGGAAAGGAACGGACGCGGTAGCTCTCAGAACTCATCTCGGTGGACACCTCAACCGCGCCTTAAAGCATGCGACTGAAGGTGCGTATGTCATCTGTCTGAACCCCTGTCACGTCTCAGAAAGCGTGCAATCGAAGGTGCATATGTCATTGGTCAGAACCCCTGTCACAAGCTTGCCTTCAACATGACTGAAACATGTAAGCTATATGCAAAGAGAAATGCTATGACACCACCCTGAATGCTGTACTACGAACGGATGCTCAAAATATTGGTAAATGTATTCGGGAATACCGCCACCACATCCACTCCTCGGTTCAAGGCCATATGAAACACGCCGAACAAGCTATGGATGTGAGTAGTAACGCTTTGAGAACGGCGATCCCATTGAGGAGTAACGCTTTATAGACCCGTGGGTTGAGGTACATGGTAAAGAGTTTGCTGCCACATGGCAACGCGGCTCGAGCTTGAGCAGGCTCGATCGTTTCTGCTTTCCGCCAATTCTCGCTACTGATGTCACTAGATGCGAAGTCCTGGCTTTTCCGCCGGATGTTCCGCGTATAACGGACCATTTTACAGTGTCTGTGAGGTTGCACTTTGGTCAGCCCGCCCCATCCAAGAATTTGCAGAAAATGGACATGACACTAGTGCATGACCCCGAAAGTGGGGCCACCCTACGCGAAGCTCTCGCTGAAACGTGCAGTCGTCCCGAACAACCACGCAGCTGGGACGATTTAAAAGCTAGTTGGCGTGACAAGCTGACCAAAGCTGACAGAGATAGAAAGTTACGTTTAACTGCAGAAATTAACGACACCCTTCGAAGGGCACGCATTGTGCAGCGTGGTGCGCCCCTCACTTTTACAATGCAGGATTACCTCAATCAGCTACAAGCGCGCTATGAACTTCTGCTCTGCCTCAGCTCCCGAACTGCAGCACAAAGTTATATTAGAGGTAGACCAGTTGCGGACCCCGCTGTACTCCGCAGCGTTCGCTACGGTTCCGTAGAGGGTCGTTCAATTATCCAGTTTGTCGAACTTCCGCATTGTGAACAGTCAGATGGCACTGAGGACATCAAGGCTGTCCTTAGAGAGCATTTTACTACGCCTCTTTACAACTGAGAGCACAGGCATAAGCGATTTAAAAGCAGCTGTTCGTGAATTTTGCTCAGGGATAGCCTGCATACCTGAAGAGCGCCGCGACAGCCTATGTAATCCAGTCACGCTGGAAGAACTTCGCCTGGTTTTCCAGGGAATTAACACCTCCGTTGCAGCCGGTCCAGACGGGCTGCCACTTGTTTTTTTTACAAAACTTTCTTCACGGAGATACATGTGCATCTTTTGTCCATGCTCAATGGCGTTCTTGTAGACGGGTTTCGGCCGGAATCTTCGCGAGAGTCGCATAGTGCTACTTCTAAAGAGTGGTGGTGTGCCGTCCGACCCAAAAGCATGGAAGCCTATCTCCCTCCTGCACTCCGATTATAAAATACTAGCTGCAATATTAGCACACCGCTTAACGTCAGCTCTTCCTGACATAATAAGCAACGCTCAGACGTGTGCCCGGACGCACAGTTTTTTCGTCACTAGCTTTAACACGCGATTTGTTCACTTTTGCAACGCGCACGCAGATTCCGGGAGCTTTTGTTTCCCTAGATCAAGAAAAAGCTTTTGACCGCGTTGAGCGTGACTACCTTTTCACAGTTCTAGACTGCTTTGGCTTCCCAGGGCGTCTGATAGACGTCTTGAGATTGTTGTACACCGACTTAGCAGCAAGCCTCACAGTGAATGATCAGATAACCGACCCTCTTCCTGTGAGCCGCGGAATACGCCAGTGCTGCCAACTGTCAAATTCTTTTCTTCCTTTGCATAGAACCGCTGTTGCAACAAATTCAAAGTTGCAAGTCGATACGGGGCTTTCCTCTCTAGGCTTGGGCGAGGTTAAAGTAGCAGCTTATGTCGATGATATTTCTCTGTTTATTAGAAACATTGAGAGCTATAGAGCATTTCTGAGGCTCTTTCACACTTACAGCGGCCTGTCAGGTGCACGTCTGAATCCAGCTAAAAGCCAGGAGTTACGCTTTGGATCTTTTAATGATCAATTTCCCGATGGTGTCCAATGGGTAGGTGGCGTAAAAGTCCTTGGTGTTACGTTCCTCGCCTTCGGTGACGTAGCCCGAGCCACCTGGAATGAAATAAAACGCAAAGCTGTTCAGCGCATTGAAGTCTAAAAATTCTTCAACCTACCTTTCTCCGAACGAGCTTACCTTATCAGAACAAGCATAACAGCTTCCTTATTCTACGTCGCAAAAATAGCGCGCCCTCCTCGCCGCGTCCTCCAGAGGCTGGCCACAGAGTATGGATCTTTCTTCTGGGGTGGACACGCAGAGAGCGTTGCAAGAGTTTTTTGTCCGCCTGCCCACCGACATGGGTGACTTCAGCATCCCGGATCTTGAAGTTATGTGCCGCGTATTGGCCTTAAGGGCCATGTGGGACCTTATCTCAGACGCAGCGTACCGAGGAAGAGCAATCACCGCATATTTTATGGGAACATTGCGTGGCTTCTTTGAGTTATCAAATTGGAAAGGCCCTGCGGCTGAAAAGTCGCCAGCTTTCTATGCATATGTCGTGAGATCCTTACATTTTCTTGAAGGTACACTTCCTGATTGTGATTTGAAAGAATTGTCCGCGAGTGAAACTTGCGATTATGTTGCGTTTCGCACCCTGAATGTAGACCTGCGCAGGAAAGTGCGCAAAAGGCGGAAGCAAAGAATCTTTGCCTCTCTCCCCGCTGATGTATCCAACTTTACCTGGCTTCGCGAATGGGAAGCGTTACCCACAGCTGATCGCCTTGCGGCGTGGGTCGTGGCGCCCTCCGCCTCATGTCCGCAATGCAGTCGAACTGAAACTCTGAACCATGCCGTCTTTGAATGCCCAGTCGCGCGCACTTTCTGGCGCTTGGTAGCGCGCATGTTCCAGGTGCGCATGCGGTGGCAGAGTTGCAGTCACGATTTCTTTGTTGAATTAATAATGTGTGTGGGTCCTTATGTACTCTGGAAAAGGAGGGGACTTGCTGTCTTGCGGGGACGCCCGCAGAAAGCAATGTTACCTTTACTGTACCGCCTTAGAACTTTGATGCTGAAACACTTGAATGAAGAACTCGTCGTGTTAGGTGAGAAGGCCTTCCTCCTCCGCTGGTAAACAAGGTTCATTGTTGTTAGCGATAGAGGTGTGTCCACGCCCATTCTCCCGTATTAAGACGTTTGGCCAGTGTTGCTCATCTTTTCCTTCCTTGTATTCCACTTAAGTTCATAATGAAGCTGCTTTAAGCCAGCTCATGTAGAAACCAAGAATTGTCCACTGAAATGTCATTTGCATATATGCGATACCTGTACAATGATGACTCATTGTGATGTCCTTGAAAACCAGACCACTTGTGTAAAGAGTCCTTAGCACTGTAGATATTTTCGAAAAAATAAAATTCTCTTAAAAGGAGTAACGCTTTAGTTTGAAACAGGCGATCACATTGAGCATAGGCGATCTTAACAGCCAACGCTCATTGTGCCATGTACTCTCATATACGCTCTCGTTGCTTTTTGTAGTGCAAGCTATCTGGAATCTGTATCGACTGATAAGCGAATTCGTACCGTGAGTGCGTTGCGCTGTTTGTACCCGTGCCTTTCGTACTACTACATTTGGCGGCGGAGCTCCACTGGGCGAAAGAAGCGCCTTCACGACGTCGCGACAACTAGCGGTGTATATTTTTGATCCAGCCTAGTTTGACCAGTATCGCGTCATCTTACCAGCATCGGCTGCCGACCGGATGTATACCTTGGGGGGCAGAATGCTACACGTCTTGGCACAGAGCGACCGGCTAGGCTGCGTGCAGGGCACTTGCTGTGCTGTGCAGAGTTTCGCACGGCGACTCATGTCGCAAGCCCGCCTCCGCCTGGTGAACACGGCGCCTAGCTACGGGCAGCGAACGAGGGATACGGACGATCACCACACCCACCCAGGGAGATCGGGCGGCTGCACAGATTAGCACGATTGTTTCATAGTAGTCAGTACAAGTACTCGCAGTGGCTATGCGTGCAATAAAAGGTGAACTTCGTTAACGAAAAGTCTCCCATCTAGTTTTCACCGACGGTCTGAATCCCTTCCTGTCGGGTGGTTACCGTCAATGCTTTCAGTTAGCGCGCCACGTGTGCGCAGTAAGATTAAAACAGATGCACTCGAACTGGATAATACACGCTTGACTTGCTTTCCTCTCCGAGGAATAAATCTTCACAGTAGTCGACGTGGGCTGTGTGACTGAAATTTGATAGTATGACAGAGATTCGTCAAGATCATTTCTTTGGTGGGTGGCGTTTCGTCTTTACATTCAAATTTCACAGTACAACTGTCGCTACACGCCAAGAACTGTATCTGAAACTAACAGCCGAGCTGCGAGTAGCCTTGCGAGAAACGCACCGAACTAACGCACTCTTCACGCATACTCATATTTGAGGACATTTTTCATTCTTTTATTTTGTAATAGTATAACCTTTATCCTTATTTTGCCTACGCCCTGAAGCTTGCAATGTATGCCTGCTACGTATGGCCCATGGATGGAATTCCCGCGTCATGTTTATCAGTGAGAAGATCAATCTGTAGCTCACCCATGCTATTAGTGCCATTTCAATCTATAATGCCCTTGCAGGTGTTAGTGCATCCCTTGCTCACAACGTTCGCTGCCAGTTGGATGAGAGCCGCCGTGTCCCATGTACCGTTCCTGAACTTCACCGTTGCAACTCAGTAGTGCCGCCTCGTCACGTATCCACCTCATTGGGCATGGCGTGTGGACCTCCTTCACCCCGCGACGTCACGAAGATGCGGTGGCGCTGATGTTAGCAGCGACTTTCGCGTGGTAGGCAAAACAGGTTCCGCTTGCCCGTGCCTACCGCAGCTGCCGCAGCTACCGGCGGCTGCTTCAAGCCTGTGCACTGCAGAAGCAGCATGTATTGACCAGCTGCGTCACTGCTGGATCCGCGTAGTAGCATAAAAAATATTAAATTAGCCTCGATAGGTTTCTCGCGCATAAATGCCGCATTCGGAAACTGGCTAATTTGATAGTATGACAGAGATTCGTCAAGATCATTTCTTTGGTGGGTGGCGTTTCGTCTTTACATTCAAATTTCACAGTACAACTGTCGCTACACGCCAAGAACTGTATCTGAAACTAACAGCCGAGCTGCGAGTAGCCTTGCGAGAAACGCACCGAACTAACGCACTCTTCACGCATACTCATATTTGAGGACATTTTTCATTCTTTTATTTTGTAATAGTATAACCTTTATCCTTATTTTGCCTACGCCCTGAAGCTTGCAATGTATGCCTGCTACGTATGGCCCATGGATGGAATTCCCGCGTCATGTTTATCAGTGAGAAGATCAATCTGTAGCTCACCCATGCTATTAGTGCCATTTCAATCTATAATGCTCTTGCAGGTGTTAGTGCATCCCTTGCTCACAACGTTCGCTGCCAGTTGGATGAGAGCCGCCGTGTCCCATGTACCGTTCCTGAACTTCACCGTTGCAACTCAGTAGTGCCGCCTCGTCACGTATCCACCTCATTGGGCATGGCGTGTGGACCTCCTTCACCCCGCGACGTCACGAAGATGCGGTGGCGCTGATGTTAGCAGCGACTTTCGCGTGGTAGGCAAAACAGGTTCCGCTTGCCCGTGCCTACCGCAGCTGCCGCAGCTACCGGCGGCTGCTTCAAGCCTGTGCACTGCAGAAGCAGCATGTATTGACCAGCTGCGTCACTGCTGGATCCGCGTAGTAGCATAAAAAATATTAAATTAGCCTCGATAGGTTTCTCGCGCATAAATGCCGCATTCGGAAACTGGCTAACAGGCATTGGGTCACGGTAGTAAAGCGCGAAGTCTGGGAGTCGATAGGCACTGCCACTCAATGCACTTAATAGCATGCAAGTTATTGCGTTCATTCACCTGAACTTCAGGATAGTAGGCTGATAATTGCTCAAGGAAAAAAAAGACATATGTAGCTGCACACGTACTTATCACCTTGAGCCGGAGTGCACGGGGCGCCGACAGGTTCACTCGCCCGCAAGGAATGCGTTTTTTTGTTAATAGCACACCATGTTTTAATGGCGCGTTTTATGACATTTAATATTTACTTGAAACTGTTTCTTGATATGACGGCGTAATTATTTCATTCGAGTAGAAAGAAGGCTGGTAAGTTGTGTCAATCTTGCGCGGTCGCGTGTGCTTAGAATAGCGTACCTTCAGTGTGCTAAACGCCATATGCTTTTTCATTGCATCATGGGAGTGAAAGAAGAAAGGAAGAAAGAGGTGCCGTAGTGGAGGGCTCCGGAATAATTTCGACCACCTGGGGATCTTTAACGTGCACTGACATCGCACAGCACACGGGCGCCTTAGCGTTTTTCCTCCATAAAAACGCAGCCGCCGCGGTCGCTGCGTTTTTATGGAGGAAAAACGCTAAGGCGCCCGTGTGCTGTGCGATGTCAGTGCACGTTAAAGATCCCCAGGTGGTCGAAATTATTCCGGAGCCCTCCACTACGGCACCTCTTTCTTCCTTTCTTCTTTCACTCCCTCCTTTATCCCTTCCCTTACGGCGCGGTTCAGGTGTCCAACGATATATGAGACAGATACTGCGCCATTTCCTTTCCCCAAAAAACCAATTATGTGTCATGTTTCATGAGGTAGTACATGAGCGCAAAGCTTGTTTGGAAAGAAGCAGCCGCAGGCGTGCTACTAACAGACACGTGGCGAGATTGAGAGGGGACGCGGCAATGAAAAGTGTTTTCGTTATTCATGCATGTGATATGTAACTAAACTTGGTGATAATAATAATAATAATTGGTTTTTTGGGGAAAGGAAATGGCGCAGTATCTGTCTCATATATCCTTGGACACCTGAACCGCGCCGTAAGGGAAGGAATAAGGGAGGGAGTGAAAGAGGAAAAAAAGAAGAAGGTGCCGTAGTGGAGGGCCCCGGAATAATTTCGACCACCTGGGGATCTTTAACGTGCACTGACATCGCACAGCACACGGGCGCCTTAGCGTTTTTCCTCCATAAAAACGCAGCCGCCGCGGTCGGGTTCGAACCCGGGAACTCCAGATCAGTAGTTGAACGCCCTAACCACTGAGCCACCGTGGCGGGTATAAACTTGGTGCAAATATGAAATTCCTACGCTAGTTTCAGTAATTCCTTTTATTTATAGCTATACCTGGTGCAGTTTTGGGTAATTATATTTAACACCGTCGTGAAGTCCCCCCAAGGTCTCAAATAATTGAGTAGATAGTGCGCATTTTTTTTATGCCAGCATGTACATAAAGCCCTGTTCTGTACGATGACGCGATTAGTTCTTTTTCTATATGATCAGTACTTATGCATGCATAGTTACATGAAAACGTTTCTTACAAGAAATAACTAACACAGTACTGCACGTGTAGAGAAAAAAAGTCGAGAGATTTATTACGCTCCTCAACGTCTCAGGAATAGTTTGCGACAAATGGAATCATTTGATTTTCATGCGAATTACGAAGGTGAGTGATCCAGTCGCAGAAAATGTGAGAGGTCACAAAACGAACCTTAAAGTTTATTCCCGCGTTCATGGCATCTTTGCTTTCTCTTTGGTCAAAGAAATGCGGCACTGAAATAAAAAAAATTACCTCACAATTTTTCACGACCACACTTCTAAAAAGCGTAATTTATAAATTTGTACTCAATATTTTGCTATAATTTTTCGTCACGAAACTAGACTTTGGGGCTAGGAAAGAAAACAATTCTAGAAATCAAAAATTTTCCCCAAATGGACCAGCTTAACAAGAGGACAAGTTGGCCTGGCTGGTGCGTGGTCATGCGGCTAAAAACAGCGCTAAGCGAGACAGGAGATCAGGGACACGACGCTGTCCCCACTTTTCGCACAGCGCGACACGTACGTATGTCAGCAGACGATGAGCGCATGTCTGCTCCGACGAAACAAGGCCAGCACTTCCCCTCACTATTGTCCCGAAGTAAAATCATTCCGGCTAGTGCAGAGTGTCAAAACTTGTTTTATTCAATGCCTAGCGCATAAATAAACGGCAGGAACGCTTTCTACATGTTTACTACTAACCATATATACAATACAGTGGCAAAGTATTTCTCTTTATAGGCCGCACGTGGCCAACGCAAGCTCGTGTACTTCAACAAATTACTAAGTTGGAAGCATCGACCATTGCTATGATTCGCAGAAACTGGAAACGCGCCTACAAGCCTTGAAAACCTACGCTCAACACCTATCCGCGACGCCACTCCCCGACCTTTTGCCTACCACGAGATCGCTAGCGACTGCAGCGCCACCACGTATGTTTACAAACATGCAGGAGGTCTATAGCTTCGTCTGAAGAAATAAACTGGTGTAATTTTCTTTATTATAGGAGACAACATCTCCATGGCGCGTGTGAAAAGGCGAGGTGAATAGATGTCATACCTGCCAGTGATCACAACATTTGTTTCCACTCATCGGAGGACGCAAGATATATATTACATTAATATGCGAGATTAGGGTATATAATCTAAGAAACAAGATGTCGGCCTCGCTTGCCGCTCTAGGTGGCTAAGGCGGTTGGTGGGTAGTTCTGGAGGGCGGAATTGGGGTGGGAAAGTGGCTCGTGGGTGGCGCGTCTGGAGGGCCATTAATTTACAGACTGCAACTTTGAAATCAATTTTTCCGTCGCTTTTAAAGCGAAAGCCTTACTAGCCTAGGGGCGCAGATTTCGTTGTGTGTGCACGAATGGCCTTGAACAGGAGCGTAGCTGTGTAACCACGTGACGTACCACGTGCCTGGCAGCAGCTGCAGCTGCGCGCTCCGCCGTCGACGAGAGCACTGAGCGCTGCCTACGCAGTGTCTCGTTATGGACGAAGCAAATCAGCCTGAGCCGACATCCTTGAAAGCGGGTACTCGCAGACGTCCGGCATTGTCCACTGCATTGCGGACCCCGTAAAATATCTGATACGGGTCCCAATTGGACTTATTTTTGAAAATGTGGCGGAGTGCTTGAAGGTTGCTTCACTTCCGCCGCCGGTTGGCCCGGTATTGCACTGCTTCCGGGATCGGCCTGGGTTATTATACTGCGCGTCTTTTCTATCCTGTCTTTCTATCCCATCTTTGAACTCTCCTACTATTTGCACGTGGTAGCGATTGTGGCTCGGCTTGAGCCAGTGGGCAGGCCTGTGCACTTTCCTTTTCTTTCTTCCTGGCAACAATAGACCGACAGACGTCGGGCCGAGTGTGATCATCAGGTCGACATTGCCAAGCGTACGAGGAAAGTAAAATCGATATGTAGCGTAAAAGCACTAAAGGGCCAGCCGAAACCGATGAAGAGCGCGAGCTTCGCAAGGAAAGGAAAGGGGCATGACTGGTCCCTGTGGGACAATAGACACCTCAGTCGCGCTTTAAACTACGGGGCGGTAGTGACAAATGTGTGCTGCATGCGTTCCCTTTGAAAACATTGTGTCAGACACCCGGCACTGCAGTTATATGTCGTTGGCGTTGTTGCTAGTGCAGGAATAATGAAAAAGAAAGTGCACGGGCCTGCCCACTGGTTCAAGCTGAACCAGAATCGCTGCCACATGCAGACAGTAGGAGAGTAAAATTGATATGAGAAGAAAGATAATTAGAAAGGACGGGCGTCGCAGCAACCGCGTCACCTGAAGCGACGACGATGGTTTAGCAACAGATACCCTCGGTCGCCGTTCATTGTGTTCATTTGCGTTGGCGTTGGCAACGTTCTAGACTCCGATGATTATCCCCCTGCGAAAGGGCTAAGCAAAAGCGAGCAGCGTTTGCTCCTTCACTTATATACTAGCACGGTACTGTTCCGGGCAGTGCTGCAATATTTTAATCCGGTTTTTAACGGGCAATGCCCGCATTGTGCGTGCGCGTTTTCGGACATGTACCACATGGCGTGGGCATGCCCCCTTTACCCTCACCTACCCGAGAGAGCTGGAAGGCCGCCTTCTTCGGCTGCTGTACCTCAGAGGGCCAACAAGCTCTCATGGCTGCCGCGGAAGCCACAGGGGTCGTGGAGTAGGGAGCCCTCCAGTTTTTATAAGAGTCTGGGCCTTAAGGTCAGTCACCATTCTTTCCTGTAAATAGCCGTAGTCATTTTGTGATTATAGGCTTCATGCAATCGGGTCATGGCAGAAACGATGTGCTCAGTAATGAGAAAATCCACAAATGCTCATGCAGTGTTCAAGCCGGGGCGCAGCTGATTTTTAAACAAGAGCTCAGTGCTACCAGACCTCTCTCCAGCAGCGGTACGTGCATGGCCCCTAGTCGCACCTATCCGAGGTCCTGCTACTCAGTGATGTGTACATGTTGACCTGTGAAGATATCTGCTTCACAGAAATGATAGGAATATTGTGAAGGTATACGTAAGTTTTGCTATAAAATGCTTGCCTCTCCGTAAGAGCATTTTGAGTTGAACAGTTTACACTTCGTGTCAAAGTAGTTGAGAAGGGTTTTGAAACCATGAGGATTCCAAAATGAATAACATTGAGAAGAGAACCTTAAATGCCGCGCTCGAGGACGGTTATTCCCTTAGCACGATATGTTTACCTGTTTCCTAACCGCGGGAACAATTTTTCTTGACTAATCACTAAACACGTTTTTTTATAAAAGCACATCATATATAGAGTGGCTAACAGAGAGTTAAAGATTAAGAGGTAAAGCAGGGATGTTGACCTGAAGGGTGCTCTGGTTGGCTATACGGCAAGCTAAAAGAATTCTTATTCGAATGATGAAAAGAAAACTTCAGAATATCTGTTGCTTGAGAAAGAAAAAAAAGTCTGACAAAATTTTAGATTCGCAGAAAATGTGTACAAAAAATTAAAAAAACACCTTTTGAAACAATCGGTAGGTAGGTGAAAAGTTTATTGATGAGCGTTATGGATGAGTCACTGCCTAGAGTTGGTCTGGCTCTTGATACCGGGTGGCGGCCAACAGTCCTGAAACAATGTGAAAACAAACATTATAGAATATACTTCGCGCGCTAATACGCCAAAATTTCTTCACGTTAAATTTTCCAGTCAAGGAAAAATAACGATGGGTCATGCGCAATGCTTCGGGCTGCACCGCAGTGCAGTGGCAAGGTGGCCGCCTGGCAGTGTCAGAAAAAGCTTTGTCGGCTACATTTCTGTTGACAATGAATCGTTCAGAAAAAGTCGGGTACCTTCAGAGAGACCCAAAAAGCAGTCAATTTCCTCTGCAACGGCGCAAAAGAAAGTTACAGTCCACCATCTGTTATGTTTCGGGCTGGGAGGAGCAATGGGCGACGTCTTTTCGCACGACGTTTTCGTTTGCAACAGGTTTCAGCGCCGCGAAATCACAATACCTCCATAGCTGCTGAGCAGCGTCTGTACAGTGTAACACCCCCAATCCCGGGGGCCTTTAAGGTAATAAAGCGACGTGAAGTGAAGACACCACCGCAGGCGGCCCGATTGGTCGATTGATGAGCGTTGACACGTCTCGTACGAATGGTAAAAATACTCCCTCAAGCGGCTGACAAAAAAAAAAAAGATTTGAAACTGTCCTTTTGCGACGTTAGCTGGATGGTATTATTTGTGCAAGAGGGGCTCGAATTGCTCAGAAAGTGGTATTTTATGCCATTGTTCAAAGTGATCGAGTTGGATAAGCGCGGCGAGGATAGTTAAACGCCGCATAATTTTAAACTCTTTTATGGAGGAAAAACGCTAAGGCGCCCGTGTGCTGTGCGATGTCAGTGCACGTTAAAGATCTCCAGGTGGTCGAAATTATCCCGGAGCCCTCCACTACGACACCTCTTTTTTCCTTTCTTCTCTCACTCTCTCCATTATCCCTTTCCTTACGGCGCGGTTCAGGTGTCCAACGATATATGAGACAGATACTGCGCCATTTCCTTTCCGCCAAAAACCAATTATTATTATTATTATTATTATTTCTGGTACGACGCATTCTATCCATGCCTTGTTAATGGCGGCGAGGAGTTGAGGGAGTACAGCGGAACTCAAGTTCTTCTAAACCTCGTACAGAACGGAGTCCGCACCGGGCGCGGTCTTCCGACGGGCCTCATCTATTGCTGCAAGCAACTGGGGCATGGAAAATGGATTCTTTTGACTGGATTCTTCTTAGCATCGACTTTCGAAAGGAGACATGATGAAGAGGTGTGCACAACATATGACGCCCGCATACTGCGTGACGCCTTCAAATGAAAGCAAAAAATTTTTCAACTTTAAAAAGATTCAGTAATGTCCAGCACGAAAAATTCTCGCATGATATCATGAAATCTGGCAAAAGGTGACAAAGATGGCAAGAGCATGACAAGACCATGACATACTTTTGTGGTTCTGTTGAATGCAAGAACTAATTTGAGTTTCCTTCACGAGAGTTTATAGACAGGTCCACGGTGGTAAAATAGGTGTCAGCACCAGGTTACTACATGCCATTGTCAGCACAACCACGCACTTTCAACTGAGACGACTACATCAACGCACTTCAGGAGGAACAGTAGGCAGAAGAAGAAGAAGAAGAAGAAGAAGAAGAAGAAGAAGAAGAAGAAGAAGAAGAAGAAGAAGAAGAAGAAGAAGAAGAAGAAGAAGAAAAAGAAGAAAAAGAAGAAGAAGAAGAAGAAGAAGAAAAAGAAGAAAAAGAAGAAGAAGAAGAAGAAGAAGAAGAAGAAGAAGAAGAAGAAGAAGAAGAAGAAGAAGAAGAAGAAGAAGAAGAAAAAGAAGAAGAAGAAGAAGAAGAAGAAGAAGAAGAAGAAGAAGAAGAAGAAGAAGAAGAAGAAGTAGTTCATTCTCGCGTGCTTCTCCGCTTTTCAGCTTGGACCAGGGGTACTCATCGATTCTTGCCAGTAACCTGTTCCTGTACTGCAACCTACTCGGAAGCCCTCAAGGAACAGTGCATACCGCAACTGGTGAGTTGTTAAATGATATCTGGAGACAGCTATTTCAGCTGTCGGTGTCCTAATATCTATAAACCCCTCCAGGGGTCGGCAGAATGGATGCCAGCCTCAGCTAGTATCCATCGTCCTAGTAGGGTTCCTGAGAGTCGACCAACCTAATGAGCCAGGTGAAGATATATGCGGGGGCGAAGGTAAGGAAAGGCCCTGTATCGCAGAGGCATTGATTAGGGCATTCACTGCCGACATGACTTCGCTCTATTGCAGTAAGGCGAAAGTGTGGTATAGGATATAATAAATTACCCTATAGATGGCTATTGCCTGCGCTCAGTGGCGAGATTCTCGTGCAGCGTCAATGCGTTCGGTGACTGCGGTGTGGTTTGACATATTCCAGAAATTGATGCCTAAAACTTCTCAGGAAAGTGCTCTTTGTCCTGCTGTCCTGTACAGAGGAGTAGTAGCTAGTGAAAACGACGTGCAGCGTGAGCTGCATCATGAGACCCCATTTTATCACCCGCATGTTTTATTATCGCTGATGCATAGCAGGCCCTGTCTCACAGTCGGGAATTTCGGTTATATTATGTGGCTTTAGTAGACATGTAAATGTTGTCTGCCGGTGCAAACCAGACTTTTTTGTGGTTCAAAACGAGTCATGGGTTATATGGGCCTCTGATGATAAATGCACTCTCCGTGACTGCGATAAGTCAACTGAATCAGTTTCCAGCCAGCGGTGGCTATAGGAGTGAGCGGACCTAAAGAGAGACAAGGACAAGGAGAGAAAAACAGGAACTCCAAGGCAATTCGTTCTCTTCTAAAAAGTGGCAACGATGGTTGACCCCTACGCTGCAGAGTCACATATGCCCTCTAAAGTATATTTTAGAAGAAATCACACATGTGGCTGTCGCTTTATATTTTGTATATAGGGCTCTGGCATTGCAGCTTCATTGAATATTTTGAATTCTATCTATAGCTTTTATTTTTCTGACGTACGAAAAGCGGCGATTCATTACTGCTTCTGCTTCCATTAAAATATAGGTCGCGTTCACATCGACTGGGGTCTCTCGATTTCTGATTTCCTCTCAGTGATGTGCAGTGAAACTCTAGAGGCTCTTGGCACCCTTCGCATGTCATGCCGCTCGGGTAGGGACTCGCCACTGCGTAGTCCATCATCTCTCTGTCCATCGCGTTTGGTCAAGATCACTGCTGACGACAGAAAACGTTCCGATATTACGGGCGATGATGTACCACAAACATCTTAGCCAGTTTAGTTCGCATTGTTTACGCGCATTCTAAAACATTCAAAACAAACTAGGAAGGGAATTACCAGCATGTTCGGGTTTTTACAGACTACCCGTAGGAGAGATTGTAGTTAGGAGACGAAAAAGGCTAAAAATCAGTAATAAAATGGGGCTCGCGTAAGTTTCACCTCTAAGAGTAGAACGTGACGGTGTATAAGGTTAAGGTTCCATTCACAGAGCACACTCAGTTCCTTAATTTTTAATTAGCATGCTCATATTTACGCTTGTACGCGCCTTTACAAGTCTCTAAGACACTTAGGTAAGTCAGACCAAACAAATTCAGTAGGTCCACCTTTTTTTAAAGCCTGAACCGACGAGCCTTCGTGGCGAATTGCCTATGCAATGAACTTTGTCATCCCGTTTCCTGCAACTCTCTCAATTCATCTTTCTCTTCCTGATTTCCTTACGCACGCAGAGTAGCAAGTCAGGTAATTTAAGCGTCGGCTGAATTCTCTCTTTTCAATTCTAGAGCTTCTCTCTCTCTCTTTGTCTCTCTCTCTCGCTCTGCCGCAAACAGAACGTCTTGGGTTCTTTGTCATGGGCTCGTAGAAGCCATTGCGCTCATCCTTTTTTCTCGGTCGTTCTTTTGTGCGTCGTGTTTTTTAGGGAAATTTTCTCATGGCTTCTACAGACGTTCTATTCCCACCTACGTTCGATTCCCACCTGTTTCACTCAAATCTTCTGCTCATTGCTATTACTTTACTTATCACATTTAAGCAATTCTAAAATGTTTGCGACCAATTCCAATGCTCTTGAATATTTTCGAGTTACCCCGTAAGACGGTGACAGCTGCGCCAACGCCGGCTTTTCTTCGACACGGGGACCTTAACGTACTCACGTTAAAAAACTGCAAACCTTTAACCAAGACTTAGGAAGCCGATAGCGGCAGAAGTCACTTTGCCTTCCTTCGCGACTGCACAAGCATGATTACTGTTCACACGAGTCCGTCTTCAAGCCTCTTTTTGAGAAGCGCTCCTTCGCCACTCTTCAACCGCCAAAGTCACGTCATGCACACTGTCACATGAGCCGCCGCGCCAACAACAGAGCAGTGCAAACTTTCCACATACTCTGCTGCGCAGCTGGCACCTCGCCAACTGCTCACCTTTCAAGTATAACGTCATAACTTGCTCTCATTGGTTGACTGTGGCGTTACGTAACGACCTCTGGTGACCAATCCTAAATTACTGTAACAAAGAACGTGGCTTTTCCTCCGAACGTCAGCTCTAGCGCCATTGCGTTAAAAACGGGGCAATAAGGTGCCGATTTCTCTTTGCTGCTCGCGCCTTCGCTTCTCGCGTCGCGGTGCGGTTAAGGAGCTGACCGAGAGTTTCCTTTCTAGGCAACACATTCCCATTCACGGAGGCGGCCAAAGTTGTTTACGACTCCTTCAACTGTCGAGGTGTGGCCGGCGCCGATGAGTGCAAAAGACGGTGGCGAATTGACCGCGGAGGAGAGGAGGAAGTTACTAGACCGATCCTCGGATGACTCCGTGCTCACTGGCTGGTATAACGTCGTCAACTGGATCCTCCATTTCGTCCTCGCCGATCCAATAGACGCCAGTGAGTTCTCATACACGCCTAAGGGCATCTTTTTATTCTCTATTTTTTAGAGCTGTACTTTCTACTTCAGTTCAGGCATTACAGAGAAGAATGTTGGTGATAGGAGAAACTCAAAAATTTTCGTTCATTAGCGAAAATACGAGGCAGAAATGAAGTACAAAGCATGAATTCTGGCAAAACTCCTTACAGTAAACGACTGCGTTGGAATTTCTCAAGCTTGTTGTCAGCCCTTTCGTTTTTTTCTTGAGTAGTAGAACATCATTTTATCTTAGATTAATTCAACGTGTAATTAGAAATAAAGCACTACAATTTTTCACTTGTCTTATATCAAAGGAAAATGCAGTTTGACGTAGTTACTGTTGACAACTAACAAGGTTTGGAAATTTAATAAACTTGAGCGAGCTCTGTGAGCATTGCACGAGGTACACCGGAACTGTTACATGCATGCATTGTTACATTGAAGCTGAACCGAGCAAGGACTTTGAACCAAGAGCAATGGGAAGGGAGTTGATGATGCGCGTTTTCTTTGATGACGATGATGGTGCTTGGCCATGACGTTCGCAACGGGAGGGCACTTTAACGGACGGTTTCATCATGCTGCCCGTTCGGTTTGATTGTAAACGCTTAGAGGCAACCTTCTTTCCGAAGATGATTCTGGCAGTCGTTGCTGTGGAGACACGTGAAACTGTTTCCAGGCAGCTGGCTTTGCTTTTTTCTGAGGTATCCTGCACTCTTAATTAGAAAAATTCATGCGTGACATGTCCGTAAAGAGAGTTTTACAAACATACCCAGGATTATGCTAGTGAAAAGAAGCGAGTGAACTGTGTCACAAATACTACAAAACGTTTTGTCCTTGGTAACACCATGATTTGTCATTTCATCGTAACGACAGATTTTTGTTCTGCTTTGTAGCATTTTTCTCTCGTACTGTAGATTTTTTTTTTGGCAGTACTTTTCTGTTGTTGTACAGTACTCTCCTGCAGCAACTGCAGAAAATTCTGTTCTTACTGCAAATTTATGGGCACATACATTGCAGAAATCCTGTTGAGACGGCAGAAAATTTTCTGTTGTATTTTTCGACTGGGATTAAACAAATATGCATGCGTTTGGAATAAAACTGCTCCGGTTAGCACGTTCACGTGCCTTTTATCGGCACTGAACACTATTTCTGTCTACGTACAAAACGAAATGGTGCTTAAAGAATGTTCGAATTTAGTATTTACGCAACGGGGTGTGCTGCATGCCTTATGTAAGTGAATAGACCTACAGAAGCCTCCACAGGAGGGACTGCGAACAACCACATTCAGATCTTATATAACCAGCGCCATCAGAAGATGGCACCGATTATATACAGCCGACGTTCTTTCACCTTCTTCTCAAAACTGTCGCTTCATTGGCCATTAAACGGATTGGTTGTTTGTTAAGAATAAGTAATAAGTGGCGCGGAAAAAGGCGCGGAAGGAGACGCGCGCATAAAGCTGCGCATCGTTAAATGCCTTAAGAGATGAAGGAAATACTGGGTGTTTTTCTTTTCTCGTTTCTGTAGCATTCCTGAAGGAAGTCAGCCACGCCGATGTGATTGAGTCAATAGATCTGGTAAGTTTGTAAGAAATACAAGAATTATGCAACATCTTCAATTACAGTACATGACTTTGAGGCTTTACCTGTCTATGTGCTGAAGAACAGGCAGTCGAGAAAGCTGCATCATATGGCGCCCGTCAAACTTAACGAAAGTGTTTTGCATAGAACGTAAGTATATTTCTTTTAGGCATTTCAGCTGCGAATTGTGTGTCGTTCATGCCACGTATTAAGTATTTGGAGATCACTATTGCTGTGGATGAGCATTACGTATTTAATTGCGGGTCCAGTATAGAGCGGTTCTGCTGAGCGGGTTAAAAAACCTCCTGTTCCTTTAAACAACGTCCGTTATGTTCTCCCCATCTCCCCTAACCCTCTCTCTACAAACGAGAAGCTGATATATAAGAGCATATTTGTTCAAGGATCAATGCTGCACCTTTGCGCGTTTGAGAATAAGGTAGAAGGGGTAGCTACCACAAACTGTCAAGTATATAGCCTGAAGTTGACCCAGATGTCTCGCACTCGATTCGTTCCGAAGCGTTACAAAGCTCCTCGCACAGGGAGGAGAGAAACAGACCCAATGTTTCTCGTTGTTCTGCTTTCTCTGAATCCGCAGTACGTTCGCTACGAGCCGCAGGTGGCGGTGCTCTACGCCACGGGCATGCTGTTCTTCGCCGCGGGAATCGTGGGCAGCGTGCTGTACCCACTGGTGCGCCGGCGTGGTTTTTGCGGAGGGGATCGAACGCAGGACCTGAATGAGAACATGCGGTGCATACTCCAACTGTACACTGCTGCCTACATTGTCGTCCTTGCCTGCATCCTGTGAGTAGTGCTCGCACAAGCACGCGCTTTTGTACAAACACGAGCGCGAACACACACGTGCACATTTTATCCATATGCTCATGGTTTACAGCTAAAGTGGTTCGCTCATTGCATACACACTAACCGATGACTGAAAATGGCGGATTCTAGAGCAAAGTTTACGTCTATGGAGTTTCAGGTTCTGCACCAGTTCCAGCAGCCTTAAAAGATAAACTCTGTTTTTTTTTTCTGTCTTACTGCGAGGCAGTGCAATGTGGCAGGTTTGCTTACACAGAGTTGAAGCGCCACGTGTTATCTTTTCCCTACACGGAAGTTCAGTCGAGCATCTAGGTTTACCTTATTTTTTTTTATTTCACGATAAAGTTTGATGTTGGCTTTACCGCCCGTTTCAGGCTGGGGGGCATGCTGATGCTGGCAAGTATTTTCGAATTGAAGCAATCCTCGGCAGAACACCACAAGGGATTTGCGGAATACATCAACGCTGTCAGAATGTTTTTCCTCGGTATGGCAAAGGTGGGTGCATTGCTTCAGATGTCCTTTGCTGGAGTGCCGGGTAATATCCAGAAATACAAAAAGCAGGAAAAAAGACGAACTGCGCAACAAGAACACGGACGAAAGGGAGGCAGACACACACTAACGCAGAGTGCGTTAGTGTTAGTGTGTGTCTGCCTCCCTTTCGTCCGTGTTCTTGTTGCGCAGTTCGTCTTTTTTGCATTATGATCAACCAACTAGCCCGACAAGTCCTGTTAAAAAGCAGGAGCTTTTTTTTCTTATTTTTTTAATCATTGCTAGGTGCGAGTGTTTCTGGCTCACTGCTTTGCTAACATTTGTCGTTTATCATTGCAGTAATTAGTGTCGTGCTCACCATATAAATATGTTTTCATTTCGAACTGGTTGTCATTCTTTGTTTGGTTGGAATATTTTCAAGCGTCGATTTCGATCAACCTTTGTTTCCAGGTAGCGAAGGAACAGGAACATGAGAACGTTAAGTACCTGAACGAGCTCCATCGTACCTTGACCGGTGAGCATTTACCTTGAATTCTCAACCTCTGTTTACTTCGAACAGACACCGTCGAAATTAAATGCAATCGATCTTGTCGAGCTGTTACCTCCTAAAGACTGAGGTCATATTCATCATTCTGGAGATGTGCTGTACGCATGCTATTCTAGTTTTAGTAGACGTATATCGTTTGAGGATGATAAGCGTAGAAAAGCATATGGTAGCTGCCACTTTCGCCAGCAGATTTTTTTTCTTCCACGTCATAAATTAAGAGTGTAATGTCGATCATAGTGCATGAATATAGCATTTCACAGTAGTAACACGTACTGGTACTGAAAAATAAATACTAAATATTGAGGCATGTCCGAAGACAACCATTATCAAATGATGGCCATGAAAAACTTACCAACCGTAGGAACACAGCCATTGCAAGCTGCAGCTCCCTGAACTTAGTGTAAAACGTCAATAGGTTGAGTTTACCAAGCATCTGCACTTATTGGTTTAGACAGAAAAAAATATGACAAACATGTTCCGAAATTGGTCTCCAAATATTTGTTTTAACCCTAAAAAAATCAGTATTCTTGCAGTACTCGCTTTGCCTAGCAGGCTACTAAGTAAGAGTGGCACTCAATCTCGACAAAAAACAAGTAACCACGACATGAACAGAGTGCAGAAGCCAAAGACACGATGACACGGTGGAAGCATTGAGCTAAGTAGGGCGGTACCACGTTTTTAGGCCCCACCTCCTCGCCAAACGCCGTCTGCTAGCTTTGAGCCTCTATCCGCTGTCATCACTCTCTTAGGGCAGCTGATTGGTTAAGTAGGGTTCTACTGCATGAAAGGAAGCTGGCGTGAAAAAGTGGGAAAAGTCGAATGTTCTGTATACCACGGTGGTTCAGCGGCTGTGCCATCGTTGCCGTGAACACAGAGACCACGTCATGTTCCAGCTTTTCGCTCAACCCAACGCAACATCAAAACTGCAATGTGACAACACGTTTTTTTAGTAATCTACAACGTGCGTTTTGATCTGACAGTTATGTTATTTAAATGCGATTACTATGTAAATGGTGATATCATTCCTTGTATTAGCACGTCTAAATATTACTATTTAAGAGAGAATTACTGATCAATTGACTACTTGTGCTGAAAAAAGGGCAAAATCAAATATAATTGAAATTAGCCGCTCTGGGATAGCACATCATAATACCGAAAAAGAACTTATATTTCATCCTTACAAATTATCATTAGCCAAAAAATTTATTCTAAAATAAATATCGAAATAAATCTGCATTATTTTCAAAATAAAAATCGAAAAATCAAGTCCCTAAGGAAAGCATATAAATTGGTTGTTCGATATTAAATGAGTGGCACCAAGGAGTACAGCCTGCATACTATTGTAATTGATATAAAAACTTCTTGGGACGTGGTAAGCGTACCTAAGTGCACTAATATCTGAAAAGTATGTCTAAAAATTACATTTCATTACATTTCTAGAAATCGCGGAAATAAGACTTGCTTAAAAATATTACAGACTAAAATGATATTCATTTTCGTTGGGTGGGCTTGGTTAAAGATTTGTTTCGTGACCGCACTTCGTATTTTCTTGCACCGTTGCCTGGCTGCAGACTTCAGCATGGACCTCAGGAACGACTTGCTTCCGAAGATTAAAATAGCCACAGGGGCTGCCAGTGGTCTTTTGAAAGCTGGTAAGTGCGCTACTTGTTCGCTTTTATCGCATACTCGTAACAGCCCTGGTCCTTAAACTGCCACAGCTTCTGTTTTCATAAATCACAGCTTGAGTAAAGCCACTCAAACATATTGCCAAGATTTCAATATTTTCTTGCAGATTTGCTATTTTAAATTGCATTAAAAAATATCACGTTGAACCGCCTGAAAGCTAAAATCCGCAGCTGTGCCACTGCCTTAGATATGTTCCCATCTTCCTTATTGATAGAAACGCACACAGGACGCTTCTGTGCGGGAAAGACGAACAATCATAGTGCCTTTCATATTATAGGTTTGATTCAAAGTAATTTTTAAGTACATTTATACAAACAGGCACATCAGCAATGTGTCTAAAAGGTGAAATGTTTCACCTTCGCGTTTTTCTCAGCCCAATAATCTGAACTCAAGATATAGTGTACATTCCTTTAAAAAAAATTTTCTCTCGCAAGACTTTACTTGCTGCATATTATTTAGAAAACATTAAACAGGTATTAGAGCACTAATGTCAATTTTCGTATTCAGTGAAGTGTGTCTGGTGTTGGTTTATATTGTTCATGTCACAAATTATATTTCACTTGCACCTTTATTGCAGAGAACAGCGACTTATTCCCACCGGTAGGCTTTTTTCTTTACCCAAATATCTCGTTTGCACTCACACCCCGGTTCGTGTAAATAATCCGGAGCCATCCTCTACGGCGTCCCTCATGGCTAATGTGTGGCTTCGTCACGTTAAACCTACGTTCAGTACCATACTCTGCCGCTAGTGTTTCCTCAAATTTTCACCTTCACATAAAGCTTTTCAAGAGGACAGGACCGGCAGGATTACCTTCTGTAAGCCAACTTCAATATTCAATGTTCGATTCCTTAACGTGTAGTTGCTGCTTGGGAAGTACGCACCAGGAAAACGCCACGATATCCATGAGGAGTGCATGCATTTGTAGCTCAGGGGATTTAAGATTATCTTACATGCCGATACAGTGAACTGATAAAATAGCGGAAAGGGTTAACAAGGTATAACTATGCGACACATCAACTCTGAATTACCACTATCTGGCTTTATGGCTAGAAATATAAAACTGCGGTGCCCTTATTGAAGACTAAGCAAGCCCTTATTTAACCCTAACTACATTTAGCTACAGGTTGCTGCAGATACGTGCGTGCCAGATGTTTCAGCGAAGGCTAGCAGTTATTTTTTAGAAACAGGATACTTGAGGCATAAGTTTGGATCCTACGGCTTCTCCACATTTTTTTGTGGTTTCGCCATAGCCTTTCCGTTGACAATTACTCCAGCGTAAATTCGCCTGCCAGCCCTCACCTCTTGTGCACTTTCGTCCCCTCCGTAGTTTGTCGTCGCTTTATCATGCTCCTTTGACTTTTAATTCACATTCGACGTAACGCTCACAGTGCTTTCCAGGAGTGGTGCGAGTCTTCGTCCCAAAATAGGTATAGGTTTACCTTTTCATGACGTGCACAGGTCGCCGATACTCAGCTGCTCGAAAGGGGCCAGCTGGCCGCCAACAAAGAGGCGGTGAGTTCTGCATTCTCTTGTACTTCCTACATTCTGTCTGCTGAAAAAAATAGAACAACTGTGTCTGAAGCCATGCTCCGTAATCGAAATAAAGTGTTTTCATCATATATTTTGGGGTCCGACCAGACAACGCTGCGAAGCATACCGGAGAATCAGGAGGGAGATAAGATTTAAAAATGAACCAGCGTGGTGTGCGTGGCATCATACAGATTCTTAATATTACCTACAGGAACACCTGTGATATTTCAGTGGTACGGGCGTGGTCTTTCTTGTTAGAACTCATGCTACTACCTCCCACCTTGCCTAGGGAGAAAGCTGACACCACCGTCTATGCGAGTTCATTAGAGAGAAGAGAACTTTCTCCTCCGCACGAATGCCGGGAAGACGAGGTTCGTTATTTGGCTTTGCTAGTGTTTACCTTAACACATTCATTCTACCTAGGAATGGGTACCTGCTCCGCGAGGCTGTTGTCTGCGCGCAGGTGAATATATTAAGTCGATAGTGGTAAAGTTCCCGCTGCCCAGAAAATCCGCTGTCGGTGTTGTCAGCGTCGCCGTTGTGCGCGAAAAATCACGAAAATGACTCTGGCAGGTGGTGCCCGGAGAGCAACCTAGGAGGCAGGTGGGCCATCTAGGTCACGTGACCTTGCTGTGTCATCCCAATTAGCCTGCCCACCGGATAGTGAGAACACTGTCCACCGTGGCATGTGGAAGTTAAATTAATGAATGGCTGCTCGGGAAGGGCAGGCTGGGCCGCAAAAAGCCTGTCATCGCAGGGCAGAGGCGCACCGCTGAACCGCTGCACCACTTCTCCAGGAGGGATATGGGGACTTTCAGGGATCTATGAATGTGTCGTAGACAATGACCGTCTGAATTTGTGGGAAATTACCCATTAATCTATCAGGTAAAACACGTAAGGCGGAGCTTATAATTTTTTTTTATTAAGGAGCTTTTCACTTATTTAATCAATGTAACGGAATAGTTGGACACGTATGGCAACCCTCACAACTTTTATGCAAGGTTTGCCGCGAGAAAAGTCGTATTATGGCATTCATCCACATTTTGCGCTCAACCATAGACAAGCCAAATATTAAACATCATCGTTCCGGCACTCACGCGCCTCTCCGTGGAGGGTGAAGTGCACCGTCGCCAGCTTTCCCTTTGGGTGATATTGAGAAATCATATGCCTGGCATAGCTTGTTTGTGATTACTTGTTTTGAAGTGCACGTCTTCTAAATGCTGCTGCTGGTGATAATAAAGTAGTTATTTAGTCTCACAGGGCCGTTAAGACATACGAACGGTTCGATACCCAACACGACGGGAGGTGAAACGCTAGTCAGTCACATGCCTTGTTTTCATATCATGATGGAAGCATCGCATTACTCGCAGACGTCTGCTTTGCCGCACCTGCGAGAAAAATACACAGCGCATGTACACATATGATTAGTTTTGCAGACTGCCCAGAATTATAACCTCGTAAGCAATACTAATGTGACAGTGCGAAAATGGCAGTCAGTCTGTAGCCTCTGAGATGGAAACCTCTTCTTCCACAAGCACCACCGACTAGCCACCTCCTCAACGCACGCATATACCTAATCAGGGGCCTGCTGACACCACCTGCACCCATCTTCACTTTCAAGAGCGTACATCAACCGCCCACCCGCCTAACTCTGCTACCCAGAAGCTCCATCTACCACTACACTCCTAAAGGGGTCCGTCATCGAAAAGGCTATGTTGGAGCGGAGGGATATAGCGGCGGTGAAATAAAACTCAAAGATGCAGTATGAAAGCCAGCTGCCCTTCTGAAGCACCACTCTCCAGACACCCTCTACCCAATCTCATTAGGCAGGGGTGGGGGTAGATACCTTTTACCCACCGCCATTCTCGACTCAACTTGACCCCATACGTTACAGCCACCGACCACCTACGGCTATCTTCACCATTCAGAATAATTGCCGCGTGTGAGAAGCCCCAGCTTAGAGTAAAGGTATCGAACTTGTTGTAGAGGGTGAGTGTACTTTCTTTTGCTGAATGGTCACAAGAGATCGTCCCAATTTTTTTCTTAACCATTTCCCTGTACTGCTCACATATTTCAATCAATCGATCAATAATTCAATCAATCAATCGTTTTATTTTCATCACTACCGTCTGCTAATAGTACAAGAAACAGAACTACGGACTTCGTCAGCCTGATCTGCCGGCAAAGATGAAAGCAGACCGCAGATAATGAAAGCACAATATACAAGATATTATTCGCTTCCTTTTTTTCAGGCGCAGGATGCCATGGCGCTAATTATAGCCACTCAAGTGGGCGTGGTCTACAACGACTCACTCTTCGGTATGCAAATTCGATCGCATGCGATGCTTTGCTTGAAAAAAAAAGAGTCGTGAATTCTCGATGTTTGAAGGCTTCTACTTTACTTGCCTATCGTTCAATTCCAGAGTGCCGCATGTTTGCTAAGGATGGCTCAGACCGCATAGCAAGGTTCTGCCAAGCTGTCATCGACGACATAGACAAGGTGAAACGAAACAGAAGCGTCGGGACATTTAGCGATCTTTGTAAATACCTGATGTTTTGTTGTTTCTTACCTTTTGCTACTGTCGCACGTGCCATTTTTCAGAGCTCTCGCTCATTTGTCAACCTCTCCTCCGCTCTCGTGAAGTCCGACGAGCTGGGAATTCTCGAGGCGCTTCGCAGCAAAGGGTTGGTAGTCTATGTTCTCTTGAGCGTGGTAGGTTTGGGGGTTGATCTTCAATTTCCAGGACATATATAGCCGTGGCATCTAGAAGTGGAGAGACTGCAGGTTCAACTTCTCGCAGGACCAGCATTGAAGGTTTTCTTGGCATCCCTGCGTCCTAGCTAATTACGAGCCCATTTTTACGGACTATTTGTAGTAGCTCAGGTGAAGCACTGTCTGCACGCTTTCCATGTGCATGACCCTCCAAAACAAAGTTATTTTATTTATTTATTTATTGTATCCTCAGGCCAAAGGCATTACAGAGGGGAGTGGGTTAAAGAGGATAAACAACAATGAAATAGAATACAGTGAAAATAGGTATAACAGAATAAATTTCCTCCAGAATAAAACAAATAACAACATCAATAAAACGTACATAGTATAGAAACAATGTATACAATACAGTGGAAGCAGATATAACACACAATCAGCTTTCTTCAGAATAAACTATTAGCTACAGCGTCGTGAAAGATTTTATTTTCAGGAATGGCAGCAATATCGGGGGGAAGGCGGTTCCATTCCACAGATGTGCGGGGAAGATATGACTGAAAAGAAGACTTGGTGTGGCATGTTGGGATGCCAACCTTGTGGCGGTGATCGATGCGACGTGAAATGTATTCGGGGGGTGACATGAAATAGTTGTGAAGCGCAATGTGATGATATAGCTTGTGAAATAGTGTTAGGCGACCAATTTTGCGGCGAGATTGTAACGGTGGGAGTGAGACGTTAGATTTCATGGCTGTGATGCTTGCCGTACGGTTGAAATTTGAAAGAATGAAGCGAACGGAATTATTTTGGACTAATTCCAAGGAATATGTGAGGTTTTCATGCGTAGGGTCCCATATCAGAGTAAAAGGCACCCAAGCTCCGCCTATTGCTCCGCATGTGCAATATGGCGCCATAAAGAAAGGTACCGCATTCTGAACGCCGCTTAGCTCACCTCTTAGCACCAGCCTCCGCGGTGGCTTAATGGTTATGGTGCTCGGCTGCTGACCAGAAAGACGCGGGTGCCATCCCATGGTTGAATTTCAGTGGAGCCGATATGCTAAATGCCTGTGTACTGTGCGATGGCAGTGCACGTTATAGAACCCCAGCCGATGCATATTATCCGGGGATCCCCACTGCAGTATCCCTCAAAGCCTGCACCGCTTTGGGGCGTTAAACTACATAAAACCAAGAACGCAAACGTCACCTCTCAGTTACCCAACCTCTAGTATGTGCGAAGTACCACTTTCTGCAGCTAACCGGTGGGCTTTGTTCTGCTTTACAAAGACATAATGCACGAGATAGATATTGAGCCTAATGCTGGGTATAGAGGGCAGCGTAAGAGCCGCGGAAAAGTCAGCTTATACTACCAGAACTTACATTTGCTCACTGCGTGAAAACAATAGATTTCGGGGGAAAGCTAGCAACGTGGCAAGTGAAAAGACGCCGCCGCTTCTGGCACGAGTATGGTGCTTCGAAATAAGAACATTCAACTTGATGTTTGCCACTAGCTGGAGTAACTTTTGTAAGATACTAGCAGTATTGCTTCATGCATCCATGTGCGTTCTTTTCGTTAATTTCGACCATTCTTTGCCCGTATTTGAAGCCACTGGTACGTCTTCCTGGTGCTGGCCAGCTTCCTGTTCCTGTTCCTGCTCTACACCGGCTCGTTCATTCTGGGAATGTTCCACTACAACGAAGACATTCCGCCCACCAAGAGAACTGATGCCTCCAACTACGCAGGAACAGCCATGCTTGTGTGAGTTTTGGTAAAACGATATAATGCAACGACCGACAGTCCTCCTCATATGACTGCCAGAAATGCGGAATCGATCTGTAAAGGCAATTCAATCATCAGCTGATTCAGACAGTCACATGGCAAGCTTTAATCGTGGGTTGTATCTCAAGGCAAGGCAGACACATGAGGCTTTTTTGACTACGAAAATTCAAGTCCTAAGACGCTTCGAAACATTTTAGTGAGAGGCTTGATCCGCCTACGTTAAGCACCACTTTTTTTATTTTAATACACCTTATCATTGGCTGGGGTGTAGAAGCTACCGCACAGTTTTCGTAATCGTCATGAGGAATCATTATGTTTCGCATTTTCTATCCCAGCTGTTCATTAGTCAATGCTCGATTGCTTGAGTGGTGAACAGCTCGAAAAACACTGATGCAGGTCGAGCACGCGACGGGCACTGATGTGCCTGTGTTTTTCACTGTTCACCGCACGAGCTGCTGGCCTCACTAGACCACGCACTACGAGCGCTGATATCTCTGTTTCGCGCTTTTTCCCCACGCAGATGAGTGCACTAACCAAATAGCCAAGCTTGCAATTCTTACTGAGGTCAGCAGCTTCTTTCCCCCGAAAAGTTTACCTGCATCTCTCTCCAGGAATTTCTGATGTTGGAAAATGTTAAATTCACTGAACCTTGCACTCACCACAACCTACGCACGTGCTTATCCCAGAGCCATCGTCATGTCTTTCCCGGTGTGCGCCGCGCTGATGCTGGTCACCAACACCATCATGTTGTTGTCGCTGAGCATCACCAACTTCGGCTGTCGGCCGTACGAGAACATCGTCTTAAACTGGCCCGGAAGAACCGTCGACGTCATGGTGCTGGACGACGTGAGCCTCTTCATACTTCTTTTTTTCCTCCCTAGTCAAGCGAAACGCTCCTGGAACATCCTTATAATGCATTCCCACCGAGACCATTTAGAAGCGCGTGTAATCTAAACCAACGTTATTCGCCTTCATCCCTTTCTTCTGCTTCATCTCCTTCCAAGATCGCCTGGATAACGTACATAAGCTATCCTCCTACGCGTCCACATGTAGGACGGGCTCGTTAAACGCAGCCACGTATACAGTGTACGCTCTAAGCGATTTTTCATCCTTTCGAAAGTAACGACGTCTGTTAGCCTCCAGAGACACCTTTGGGTGCAGGTTTCAAGGACTAATTATTCAGCCCTCGGCAAGACGAAAAGAAGGGCGAATGACGCCATTTTCTGCCCCCTTTATTCAGTTCAGTCGGTCAGGCATACGCAATTACCCATTCAATACTCGTATGTAACCCATGTATTCGGATGGCGCACTTCCCGTTATCATTTGTCTTACGGCACCATGTGGCCCAGTGTGAGTAGTCTTTGTCGTGCTGTTTTTGTGACAAGTAATGAGTTGATACTTCGGCGCCCGTCCTGTCTTTTGTGTTCCTTCTTGTCTTCATTTTTTTTTTCGCTGCAGTTTCCGTCATTTAGATGCACAGATATTGTGACATTTATGAAAGATTGGTTTAATGTTCCTTCATAGCGGGTGTTAGTAAAATTTGAGACGCTTAGATAACAAATAAATGTGATGGTCGATGAACATATCGATGAACATGAAACACTTGCGTGTTCAATCTCCTCTTAAAAAAGAGAGCAAGTTGTACAAACCAATATTTTTGGTAGCTTGTTGCTTGTGTTGTAGCACAAGAAGGGGACTAAGGACAAATTTTTAACGGCGGTCTTCTGGATAGCGTGCATAGCTAATAACCGAAAAGACAACTGTCCCATTCCCGCTGCGGGCACGGAGTAGTTTTTGGTTGTTCCAGCCTTTGCTCTCTTGGGACACACAATTGCGTTCCTACTATGCTCCCTTCGAATAAATAGTTGTGCACCGGAATGTATGATCTCTTTTGGTCTAATAGTTGAACCCCTCCACATTTAGTCTCGAAAAGGAGTAATTAGCTGTGTTTAGTCAGTTCGTCCCCGATCTGACCAACCCGTTACGCCCGTTTTCGCGCAATAGAACGTAAAATCCTATACAGTATACGCTTGCAAAAAACATGGGTGTTCTCTTTCTTCATGTAGGCTAGTTCTGGCTTGAGGTCAGCTGCAGCAGTCTAGGTACAAAAGCGTGCAGGAATTGTGGGGGCCGAAGCTTACCACGGAGTCTTAGATAAAAACTTGTTAGGAAGCTCAAGAATAGATTTCTGCAGGAAACAAAACTCACTGTGCTAAACTTGCTTTACGGAAAAGTGGCAACTGTAGACCATTTTAGTGCTTGCAACTTGATACGCGCAAGTGGAACATGCATTATGCCATGCGCAGACAATAAGCTGTCTGTGCGAAATGCACTAAAGGAAACTCTGCTTCTACTGCCCAGTTAAGATATAGCTGCGGCGAGAAGTGTAGGTTTTAAAAGCGGTATAGATGTATTGTACCTGTGCCCATCTGTCCGAGATTCGCTCTCTGTCACGTATACAACTTAATCAACAGACCGAAGATTAACTGTCATTGCATCCCTCACCATTCTTTTTGCCCACGCATGCAGCAAGTACACACTGCTGTTCAGACCCACCCGCAAAACACTGGATGCACACCAATCGATTTGGACCATGGATGGAGGTAGACATTTTATGCTACGACATAAATTCCACCCTACGGCGATCACGACAACACACTTTACTGTGGAGGAGACAGTCCCTCGTAAAGCTGTCTCTTAACAAGCGAGGCACCAGGCATTTGCAGTCTAATCAGTATGGGTTTTCTGGCGGGCTAGTTGGTGCTTCTCGTTAATGATTAAACTGCGAGATAGAACGACCACAGAGACAGGAAACACATAGGCACACAGACTGCAATCTGTGTGTACACGTGGTGTTTCCTGTCTCTGTCCCTGTTGTGTCGCGCAGTTTAATCATGAACGAGTCTAATCAGTGCTTAGCGTACTTTAACGCTCTAAATTTTAAGCCCTATTTAGCAGTACGAAAACTCAAAATTGAGAATGAAAATGAATAATTGAAAGATTGTGAAAGTATTTTCATTTTGCACGAAAGTTTGTTCTTGCAAGTAAGGATAGCAAGGTAGGTTCGCGCAGGAGCATACCTATCTGATCGTCTTTTTTTATCATGAGGCTCTAAGTTGTTCACATGCTTGAGGAATGATAAAATCATAAGCGCAGAAAACAAAACAAGCCTTCAAGCACTGTCTGTCTAGTCTACCGTTAAATTTTCGAGCTTGGCACTATGGTTCCCGAAGACAGTGAGCAGCTAAAACTGAGCATCAGTTGAGGGCCGAAGCTGCTCCTGATTTTATACACGTCTGTGTTTCCGTGCTTTGAAATAAATTCATTACAGTGTCCAAATGTTTAAACATGAATGGTCGCTGCGTATAGCAAAAGGAACCACGCTGTTACATCAGCGACGAATATTTACGCAGGCTTTCGACTTGTTCTGGCCGAGGCAATCGAGAGGTCGCTGGTTTGGCAGGTTCCTTGCTGGGACCACGTTGCAGTGAGTCACCCGACGTTCTGTTTCTATGCCACTTATTAGTTTCATAGAAACCTACGCCTTCCCCAAAATTTGCAAGAATTGATATAGAGAGAAGGAAATAGTCCACGGACCCTGCTGCTGTTCTAACTTACAAATAGAAGTCCGTACTCAGTTTTTGATATCCTTGTTAATATGCGTGTGTTAAGAATGCGGGGAAGTGATATCAGAAGGGAGAAAGATCCGTTTAAAGGTTGGTGGAAAACTTGTCCCTCGACCATTTGGTATCAGTCTTGCTACCGGTACGTGCCGCCATCGCCCAGTGAGCAAGGCGCTGTGCGGCATTGCACACGTCCCCGGTTTCGACATCAGCACCGACAGCACGTTTATGAATTAAGAAGCAGATTCTAAGCGAGATATGGGAAAGATTAAAAGTCTTTTGGTCAAGGCTAGTCAGTGAGCCTTCACTGAGGTGTTTTGCATAGCCTGGTTCACGCTTTGGAAGGCAATAATGCTGAACTCGATCATTTTAACTCTCACATATTTTCACTCTGTGTAAAACGTGTGCATTTAAGTAAAAGAAATATATTCATGCTCAGGAAACCTCTGTTGGCTCTCCCTTGCTGTGGTCGCAGGAAATGTCGGGACGGCAGGGTGTTCGACGTTATAGGAGCGGACTACAAGCTCGCAGTGGACGGATACGACGAATTCATGGTGAGTTCGCGAGCTGAACTTGACTCGAGTTTATCGCGCAGTCTGGCGCCGGCAATACGTTTTCGTTTTATAGAAACGCTGCTTTGCTTGCTCTGTGAAGTCCGAATCAACACCATCTTATGAAACATGCTGGAAAGCTTTGGACCGCATAAATATTGTGGGAGAAATCGCTGAAAATTCGAAATCGCAGCCAGGGCGGCATCCGTTACTGATATTCCTATCAATAAG
Organism: Amblyomma americanum; assembly: GCA_030143305.2. Lineage (NCBI taxonomy): Eukaryota > Metazoa > Arthropoda > Arachnida > Ixodida > Ixodidae > Amblyomma > Amblyomma americanum. Next base: position 2,940 of record JARKHS020035444.1, on the reverse strand, counting down.
CTGTACGAGCAAGCCAAACATCCCAAGAAAATGCACGTTTGTTTGTGTGCGTGCGGCATGATTGTACCTTCATGCACATGCCAACTTGTTCATTTTTGTGTTTTCTGGCTAGGACAACCTCCACCACCTGATGATCTCTATAACTATCGATCCCCGCCTGATATTCCCGGTACGTAACGAGATCCTTTCTATAAAGGCAGCTGAAGCGACTCATGATGACACTGTTTGCTACAAGAGAAGCAACGTTTATAACGTAGGACGTATCTAGTTCGTCCCTTCGATTAATTTCCGAAAACCGGAGCTTCGTGATAGTAGTAATAGAAAACGCTGGCGAACTTCTAACACTGATCGTTATCAATGATAGGTCAACGAAATACTACTTTGAATGGATGAGGGAGAAGAAAAAATTCCTCCTTGGAGCATTCGGTAATTGAACGACAACATCTTCGACGCAAGCCCAGACGTCTGGTTGGGTTTGAAATAAAAGTTAAGAAATTCCTACACCAGTCACTAATTTATTCTCACCCGAACGTTTTGGGACCAACTCGGTCATTTCTTCAGGGGTGACCGAGAGGCGAGCAAGCAGCAACAGGGATCGGCCTTGGCTTTCCCTTTCTTTCCATGTGGCAAATGTCATTAACATAAGTGGAGGGCAGCGTTCCCAGAGCGCTGTTTGCCGTCGTCTTTGTGAGCCGAATGTGCCATGAAACAGCGTGATGCCTCTTTAACGAATTACATTGCACGGGCAACGCGCTCAGTCCTTCGAAGGTGATTTTGAGGTCGGGGCGCTCGCAGGGCTCAGCGAGGGGGTTCCCTTCTGAGTTCATTAAACGGACGTCATTTTTGTGTCCCACATTCTCTGCTAAGCATTTTCTGTCTTGCCAATGTATGAAGCAGGGCAGAATGGTGGGCCCGTTGGTATGGCATGTTAAAGAAAGAAATTTACCAGCCAAAAAAGATAAACACACAAGGAGATAACAACACAGGACAACGGCTGGACTCACGCGTTGGCACGATTACTCAGAGGTTGACATAAAAGGAAAGAGCCCACGGTTCTTTGTTCGTCTGTGTGTTCACAGATGGTTGTGTGTTTGTCTTTTTTTAAGGCTGGTATATTTATTCCTTAACATGCCAATGTATGAGGCTGGGCACTGGGAGCGTAGAATTTTGTAGATAACGCCCGACTGTTTTTCATTGGAGAACCGGTCTCAGGACCGTGGTAGAAAGCGGACTGTTCGTTGAAATGGGTGTGTGAGCCCATTTGTGAGCACCATTGTGAGCGCCATTGTGAGCCCATTGTGAGCCCATTGTTATCCCACTGTGAGTACCTCACTTGCGCCACTCACGTGTGAAAGCACAATGCTAATGTGTTTCGTTGCTCCCGTGATGACCGGCCACTCTGTCCTCCGGGCCTGACGGCGGGAAGACTGTTGATCAAAGCCACATGTGTAGACAGTCTTTGCAGTTATGCGAACACAGTGTATTCTTTCTTTTTCTCTTTGTTTCCGAGGAGGAGATGGATTTGGCTCTTATCAGAAGAGAGGGGACGACAGATGTCTCGTGATTAATAGAATAGAGTGATTGAATCAAAATTTAAGTATCAGTCCGTATGATTCGGCTTCCTATAGACGCCGAACTTCAGGTCTCCTCCTTGTCTTTTTGAAAGGACGTCAGTAAATGGCTAGGCGTTGCCCTTCTGTCGTTCCATTGTGAATTAGATAGGGGGCTCGACCCTGTTTAGATGTGCGAGGAAGTTGCCCACCTCTGATATCTAAAACATCAGAGAGTCAGGCCACACAAAAATCAAGTCCTTTTAAGGAACTCAGAAAACAATAATCTTGGCGAGCACTGCGAGCTCTCCGACCACAAAATCGCCTTCGAAGAAGTGAGGGTGTTGACCGTAGAACGTAATTCGTTCATGGGGCGTTACTTTGAATCTTGGAACATTCGGCTCGCAAAGGTGACGGTAAACGGGATTCTGGAAACGCTGCCCTCATCATATTTAAATGGCCTTCGCCACATGATAACAAAAGGAAGGCGAAGTCCGCTCCTTGCTTCTGGTTGCTCGCCTCTAGGTCAACCCTGAAGAAGTGACCTTGTTGGTCCCTAAACGTTGGGCTGCATATAAATAAGTGTTTAACGTGAATATTTCTGAACATTTAGTTTTGGTTATTCGACTCTCTTAAACGCAGTGTTCTCTTATGGGAGCTAGACCAGTTACCTTTTCGTGCCGTTTCAGTATAACAACGGTCATGAAGCGTGGCTGAACCTAAACTTCTTCCGTAGTATCACTCGGAACTTTCAAATTAACTGGCTGCTTTTTTTTATTTCATGAGCTTATGTGCTATTCGTTTATATGCAGTAAAATAAAACTGTCAGTTTTGCGGACAATTCCGGAGTGCTTCAGTTAGCTTGCTGTTTCCTTTTTTCTCTTTTAAGGGCAGCCTCTTCCAAGCTTCAGTTTCAGTCTTTGTTAATCTTAACCGGACTTTAGTGACTGGAATAACGCTAAGGCTATTCGCAGCTTGGTTTTGGTTTTGCATTTGATTGCAACGGGCATGCCGTTTCGAGAGCGTAATTCTTAGAGAAAAGCGCACGTTATAATTAAGCAATCTCGTGAAGAGTTTTGCAGCCGGTCGCAGTATAATTATCACATGCAATGAATGAGTCGTCGAAGGAAGATTGTATATAAATATGTGTAAAGCACAGAGACATGGTTTGCTCTTGGTGGGCAATTTGAGGCACGCTTGCCCTTAAAGAAGAGGGCCACCAAAAACTTTTTTTTTTATCGCAATGCCCTTTTGGTTTTCAGGCCGCTCCTCCACCAGCTATCGCCAATTACTACGACAGCATGAAGCTGGCGCTATGGGACAAGGTTGGCGATGTAAGTATTAGTACCTGCTCACAGCCACTGAATCACTGCCAGGAGGAATTTAGGTG
>JARKHS020035443.1:0-137786 GCA_030143305.2 Amblyomma americanum | reverse complement strand
CTCTCGCAGGTAACCATCCACACGTGGCTCATTTGGTATTGACCAATGCACAAAATTTCCCGGAGATCCAATATCTGTGCGAGTGCGTCACGGAAGTCAGGTGCTCGGTACGGGCGACCCTTAAGGTCAGCATGCAGGAAAACGGTATTAAGGACAACATTACCGGTTGGCAATCGGGGAAGGACAACTTTGTACGAGTCCGTAGTGTCCTGAGACGTCGGTAGACCTCGGCCAACGGCCGATGCGCTGTTTCCAGCATGGAGCATGTTGAAGCACAGCCGCTCAGAACGGCTTCTTCCTCTTCTTCAACGAAAATGACTGAAGTGCGGTCCAGTTTGACGCTCCATCGGTGACGACAAAACTGCATGCACATTAAAAGCTTGTCACTTTGCCATTCAGTTCTTGGCCCGACGTGCTGGCTTCGGGCGCTGCTTCTTAGCTTTGGGTTCCTCGTCATGCTCAACGGAGTCACCAGTGGGACCATCCTGAGGTGGCGCAGACAGCTTTGCAGAAGACGCTGAAGAGTCAGGCTCTCCAGTGCCAGAGAAGTCGTCTTGGCGGGCGCTATTAGAGTCGGCGGTTTTCTTAAGCCCCGTAAGCTTTTTTGAAGCAATTTTTTTGCCAGGTTCTTTTTTCATGCGGATCGTGTTCAAGGGCTCATCAGATTCACCAGATGTGTCTTCGCTCTCAGAGCTCTCTGTGCCGACATCCTGAGGTGGCACAGAGAGCTTTGAAATCTTTAACGCAGAAGACGCTGAAGAATCAAGCTCTCCAGTGCCAGAGAAGTCGTCTTGGCGGGCGGTATTAGACTCGGCGGTTTTCTTAAGCCCCATAAGCTTTTTTGAAGCAATTTTTTTGCCAGGTTCCTTTTTCATGTGGATCGTGCTCAAGGGTTCATCAGATTCGCCGGATGTGTCTTCGCTCTCGGAGGAAGAATTCCCACACTCTGCACGCTTTTCCGTTTCCGTGTTCTCACCTTTGCTCCCCTGCATGTTTTCTTCAACGGAATCTCCTATGTCGCCTAAGCGGACAGCGTCCTCAGCAAAGCCCTTGTCGCGTTGGGGTTCAGCGGCCGTGTTTTCTTCTTCACTCTGGAGTTCAGCGGCCGAGCTCTCATCTTCACTCTGGGGCTCAGCGGATGAGCTCTCACCATCACTTAGGGGCTCAGCGGACGAGTTCTCACCATCACTCTTGGGTTCAGCGACCGAGCTCTTGCCTTCACTCCGGGGTTCAGCGACCGAGGTCCCGTTTTCACTGGAGAGTTCCAAATCGAGAAACTTGTTCTCGTCATCGAAAGCTTTGTCCTTTACCCTTTTAGCTGGTACGCCTCTTCTCTAATAAATTAATAATAAATAAATTAATAACTAATAAATTAATAAGATTGGGAGGCTACAACGTAACTCACCAGCTTTGGTCTTCATTGCTGATCAATGCGATAATCGTCGTATTATCTGCAAGCAAAAATGAACAAAAATCTTATTGAGTGCCCAAAAATTCTAATTTCTAACTTCAGTTAATTGCAATTTTTAACAACAGTGCCAGAAACATTAATAAGATTACGTAGCACGTCTCGCACAAAGCTGGCCATAATGTGTGGAAAGTGACAAGTGCCTGTATGAGATACCTATTTTTGACCGTCAGTAATGTGGCTGTCCATGTACAGCCTCTATAAAATTTTGGAGCTCAGAAGGGTTTGCGTCTCGACCACGCTATGCGACTTGTTTTGCATCGACAGGTTTTGAAATGTAAGGAAGGTGGAAGGGACCTCTTTAAAGGGTTGCACTTCCATGGATGCTAAAAAGCCCTACAATAAGGCGTAGAAGCAAATCCCTCTACGCTATGAACATTTGACACACGCTGTACATATTGACAAGCTGAAAGTAAATGAAGAGGGAATGAAGAGTTCAGATTGTGAAAAAATACAAAAGACTTTTGCAAAATGCGCTGCTAATGTGAGGGTCCTTAATGATGTCATATGCTTGCAGGCTGCTGGAGCCAATGCGGGCAAGGTCTAAATGGGGCAGGGAGCATTTCAGAAGCACAGGTGCCTCATTTCCTCCATTTCGGCGAAAATGCAAACTAGGCTAGCCCCAAATTCTCGAGAGCGGTGTGCTATGTTATCTTTTTGCTGCGATTCCCTTTCTAGGAATAACATACAAGTGACGCCTGAGCATCAAATACGGATCTTATGAACTGCATTTAGGAGTAGCAGCGAAGTGCTGAACTTACTCATTCGCATCGTTACTTCCATATCTTTAGAGCGAACATTATTCTAATACATTAGTTGCCGCAAAATTTCTGCGGCAACAATTATTTGTTTTCACGCCCAATACATGCCGAACTCAACCTGAGAACACCGCTTCTCTATGCAGCACTAAGTGTTCTTGCTGTGTTTTGCTAAGCCGACTTGTTTTAGTGCTCAACGAGGGGCTCACCGATATTTGCTGCGCAGCTTAGATCTATGGCAGCCTCGCAGGGATGGCGCGGTGTCCTGCTTGCTGCTTTAGTTGCTAGGTGTCCGCATCGCGCCTCGCTAGCGATCCCCTCGTTGGTCTCTCGAAGCCTTTGCGGCAATGTCCCACCGCCTGGACAGCAGTGTTTGAGCTGGCGGCCCATGGGTGCTGGCTCGGGCTGAATATTAGAGAAGGCATATTTCTAAGAGAGAGTGCTGAATGCATTTAAAATAGACAGTCTGCTAAAAACGGCGCTTTCGAATGAGTGCCACTTTAAGGCCGGAAAATCACACTGAAAGTCGGAAGAAATACTACCCAGTAAAAAACATGTCTCAGTGTCACAAAATACGGCGCATACTTGGGAAGTGAACGAAACGCGAAAAGAATCGACCTTGCGCAGGATATAGAAGCATGGAAAACTATCGAGAAACATCCACTCATGGCGCACGAAGAGCACGTAACCTTGTTTGTGTGAGTGATGCCTTCTCCACTTCGCTCGTATGCGGCGATGCGAGGTCACAGAGGAAGCGACTCGAACCTTCTGGAATTTGTCTTCTTGCCTGACCAAAGGCGATGCGCGCCTGACGGAAGGGTGATAAAGTGTACTGTCGACGTTACTGTACCTGCGCGTTGCCCATGCACGAACTCAGACGTGGCGCTATCTATAAATAAAGGACTTTTAGCGTCTTCGGACAGCCGGTGCCGCAGTATTAGCGTTTCAGGTTTGGAGAACCACTCCCCTACGAAACCCGTCTCAACGCCTTTCGCCACGGATCTACGCAGGAGCGTGCGGAAGTTTTCGAGGCCGTCTCAGCTTGGGTCGCCGGACTGCCACAGTGCCCGGTGAAACAATAGTCTTCTTTTGTTTACCATTCTGATGTGTTTTTCACTTTTGTTGCAACATCTCTGTTTTTATCATAGCATCTGTCACACAATGCGGCCCATGCGTTGCAGTGTTCTGAAGAGCGCTGTGCGGGTGTTCTTAAGAGCTTTATATAATACCCTTATATCGTCTATTTGATGCACACACCCCGTTTTTTTTGGGCCTTCGACTACGATCCATTCTCTGGTTTGGGTCCGACAAAAGCTCTCTGCCAAACTATAGCCGCACCCTTGTAGCATGGTAGCTGTGTGTGCGCGCGTGCGTGTGTGTGTGCGCGCGCGTGTGGTGTGTGCGTGCGTGCTTGCGTGTGTTCGCGTGTGTGTGTGTGGTGGGGGGAGGCACTCGATAGCACCCATAAATGCCGCCACATGCAATCTGCCAAGTGGCGGTTAAGTTAATGATTGGCCCGGCGAGGCTGTTCGGAAAACTGCCGTCCCAGGGCAGTGGCGCACCGCTTAATCGCGGCACCACTGCAGCAGGAGTGGTATGATGACCCCCAGGGATCTATAAATGTTAGGTAGAGAAAGAGCACTTTCTGCATACATGAGCATTAACCCATTAGCTACCGCGTCATACCCTAAAAGCGGAGCGCGGGTCGCGGTAGGGCGGCGATGTGTCTCCCCTGAGACACAGATTGTCCGTAGAATTCCGGTAATTCGATGTACGTTAGAGCAAGGCGGGACCATCTGAAGTCCATATTTCTAAAGAGCTAGATCTTAACGAATAGGACTAGAGGTGTAGACTAGGCCGTGCTTATTGCGCAAATATCTCCGCGTTTGCGCAATGGTGGAACCAAGGAAACGGACGCAAGACAAGAGCAAGTAAGCACACACACAACACCGCTAGACTTACAACTCAGTTGTAAGTTGAAAGTCCAGCGGTGTTGTGTGTGTGCCTGCTTGTTCATGTCCTGCGTCCGTTTCGCTGGTTCCACCATTGCGCATTACGAACAAACTAGCCAAACAATTTACTCTATTGAAACATTATTTCCCCGTTTCTTCTCTCCCCCAAAGTAACTGCACACTCCCTGCTGGCGAGTTAGAACTGGCTTCATATGGTCACCCAAGGGTCGCACGTCAACTCTAGCACACCTAGAAAAACCTGGCAACGAAGAAACCACGGAAAAGCCGCAGCATAATGTTGCAGAAATTTTTACTCTATTTGCTTGCGCTAAGCGTAATTCGCAGCGTTTGTGTCACATACCTGCGTCGTGGCGTCGGCAGTGCTGGGCCGTGAGCAGGGACAGAGCAACGTGTGGCCCGCGTCTTGCAGGTGAAAGTGGCTGCGCGGAGCTACGGTGGCGAACAAGGTGGGCAGCGTGTTTCCCACCTCGCCGGTGCCGACAAACTTCGGGCGCTGGATTTTGTCGCAGGTCTCGTTGTTGGCGTCAGGCATGGTAGGCTGAGGCTGCACCAGCTCTCGCATGGCTCGCGTGCTGACAGCGGCAAAGCCCAGACGGCCACCTACGGTAATGTCTCCAGACAAGCTGGAAGTATAAAGCCAGTTAGATATGGTTTACAACAAGAACCAGGTTCCAAGAAAAAGCATTTTATTCAGGCGTGAGGAAAAGGGCTCTATTTTTCGAGTGCAGCGCTTACTGCTTGCAAATGAAAAGCTACAATCTAGAGGTAAATGGTGCGGACAGTATTTGCTTCCGCGGCATGGAAGGCAAGAGAATAACGGATTGCATTAATGGATTACATCTCACAAAAACCTTGGTGTTATGAATGTGGAAAAGTGTGCTCTGGATTAGTAGAAAAGCTAATTTTTTCATTCAATTCTTCCTTCTATCTCGAAAAACTAGATAGACGAATGAATTGAATAAAAAATGAAAGATCAGAGGAGGACAAAGAAGACGCAGATTGTTCTGAGACGAGAGAAAGCAAGGAGGCGATATCCAGATTTGTACCTACCTGCAAGCCACAAGAGAGGGACGGGGACTCTGGTTAGAAGCAGCTGGTGGGAGTGCCAGACACTGAGACGTGTGCCGTGTGAATGAACCAGGACTGGCCTGAAAGCAATGACATAATTCTTTCAACGTTGGGCAACTTGGGCGTGGGGACCGCTGCACTGTATGCAGTTATTTGGTAGAACAATAATCAAGTATTTTTAGCCGCAGCGGTGGCTAAGTGGTTATGGCGCTAGGCTGCTGGCCTAGCGCGGGTTCGATCCCGGCCGCGGCGGTCGAATTTCGATGGAGGCGAAATTCTAGAGGCCCGTGTACTGTGCGATGTCAGTGCACGTTAAAGAATCCCAGGTGGTCGAAATTTCAGGAGCCCTTCACTACGGCGTCTCTAATGGCCTGAGTTGCTTTGGGACGTTAAACCCCAATAAAACCAACCAAGTATTTTATCACGAATGCAAAAAAAAAATTACAGGCGCGGAAATGGTTTCACAGTTTGAGTTTACGCTCCCGTGCCGTACACTCTGATGTGCTTAAAAGGTGGTCGTTCGAGGCTTAATCTGGCAGTGTTGAAGTGTTCCGCCAGATCTCACTTTTGAATCCCAAAAATGTGTTCAAACACCTTACTGTCACTAGCGTTCTGCTTGCACTGCCCTGCATCGTAGCACCTACAGGAAATTCACTGTGCCATCAGGGAAGCTTGGCTCCAACGCTACGCTGAAGATCACCTTGGAATGAATTCGAACGGCGCGATGAGCAATGCCTCACACCGAACAGGTCACCGTCCGCATGCGCCGGAGGAGCTCGCCGTCCAAGAACGCAGCCAAGTACGTGATGAGGGTGGAAATAAAAAAGGGTCTCTTACTTGGCCTGGGTCGTCGTGGACAGCTGCGGGAGCTCTAGAAAGACCGGCTGCAGTGCACGAGAGGAACGCACGAGGAACGTGGTGCCTGGTCGCGAGAAGAACGTGCTGCCCGAGCTGCCGACGGAACAATCGGGCAAAAGAAGAAAAAAATAACGAAAAAAATATTTTCACAAAATTCAAACCCAAATCAAAAACAAAAATCAAATCAAATCACACAAATAAGTTCTGATCTGGCATATGTAGAAACAATCTGGGAACGTGGAAACCACAGAAAATCCGCAGCCTAACTTTGCAGAAATTTCTTCTCTGTTTGCTTCGCGTGTGTGTCAATCAAAAATAAAATCACAAATAAAAAACACAAATAAAATCACAAAACACAAATCAAATCAAATCACACATATAAACTCTGATCTGGCACATGTAGAAAAAAACCTGGCAAGGAGGAGACCGCGGAAAAGCCGCAGCATAACGTTGCCAAATATTTTTCTCAGCTTGCTTGCACTAACCGTCATTCGTTATTTGTAACCGCAAAGACGAAGACGCTCCAAGCATCTCGGTGAAGCCATAGGCGGGATCGGCTAAGTATTGGGCGGCTGGTCCTGTTTACCTTTACCCCCGGCGCCTTTGCGTCTTTTGTCTGGTGTGAATAACGCACGTGGTGAGCTTGTAAATCTGAGGTAATGTCTGCGGGATCTCCCCGCCAGGGGAGCTCCCCCTGGTCGGCTTCCCTACCGCCTCGTGAGATGCCTCTGTAGCTTTTCAACGCTCCGGCGCCCGCAGCATTCCTGTGGCGCTAGTGCCAAAGGATGGTGGTGCTTTCAAAATTAACAATCCAGGGCCTGTTCGAGCTGCTCTCCAAGCGGCCACTTCCCTTTATGAGGCAATCACTGAGGTAAGGCAGTTTGGACGTGGCGGGATTCTGTGCCGTTCACCAGACCTGTCGTGTGTAAAGGATCTTCTAAACTGCTCATCTTTTGGGTGTCTTTCGGTAAACAGTTCCATTCCGTCTCATCTGGCCTGCACAAAAGGTTTGGTTCGTGGCGTGGACTCTTGCTTGTCTCCAGTTGAGACCCTCGACCTTATCTCTGCAGCGGGTGTTGTTGCGGTGTATCGCTGTAGATGGGAGGTGAACAATGTGAGGGTGCCAACGGAGACGGTTATTCGCACTTTCGCGAGCATTGCCTGCCCTCTCAGAAATAAAAGCATAGCCCTTACTCTTCCGTGTAGACCTCTTTCCGTCTAAGCCACTGCAGTGCAGAAATTGCTGGCGATATGGCCATAGTGCTGGTGGCTGCAAGTCCACCTTGTGGTGTTGCAAATGCGGCAATGACCCTCCATCGAATTTATGCTCTGATCAAAACGACAAGTGTTGCCTTTGTGGTGGATCTCACGCTGCAAATTCCACGGATTGTCCTTATCGGGCTCATGAATTACAAATTCTTGAAATAACCTAACGCAAACGCTGTTCGCGGCGTGAGACAAGATCAGAAATTAAAGAGAGAGCCCACGGCTATGCAAGTGTGTCAGCCCGTTCAGGAGTGACACTATAATCGTCTATCTCTCAGGCAATAGTGACTGCTGTGGAAGCCTCTATGGCTAAGATGGTTGACAGTATAGAGTCCACTGTCCCAGAGTGCACATTTAATGCTCTGGCAACGCAGATTACCCAAGCCATGCAAATTGGAATGACTTCTGCCATGTCAGCCAAGCCTTCGTTAATGACTCAGAATTCCTTGCCAGCGCTGCCTCAGTCCCAGGAACAATTTACTGCTGGTTCACCTCTTCCTCGGTCCACTAATTCAGATGATGTTCAAATTATTAATGATGCGGAGATGATGAATTCAGATACGCGAATCCTCTTAACGCAGTGGATCCCCCATGTCTAACCCTTCTTCTCGACATCCTCGGCCGAAATTAAAGAAGCAACAGATTGGCTGTAAGCCAAAAGACAATATTTTGGTGCCGGCAGTTGCTGCTGCCTGGATTTCCCAACCATTGGGGTGTTAAAAGGTCTCCTGTGGAACGGTCGGACACTTCTTTCAGCTTCAACTGACTTACTGTACCTTATATCCCAACATAATCCAGGCATAATTATTTTACAAGAAACTTGGCTTATAACTGAAAAACATACATTTCCATTTGCAAAATTATCCTTCAAGATCGACCGTCAAGAAGAGGAGGGTTATTCATAATATTCATAATAGTTTCTTCAAAATTTTGTCACAGGGCTAAGTTTGCTTTTCAGTCCTCTACTACTGACTGTGAGTTTTTGGCTTTAGACTTTGAAATTCCAGGGTGCTATCCCTTTTCATTAGTGAATGCCTATTTTAATTGCATTGTGCAGGATTACAGGCCGCTGGATCTTCTGCTAATTAATTGTCAGAAGTCAGTTCTCTTGGCCGGCGACTTTAATTCGCATCATGTGTCGTGGGACTATAAGACAGATCTCTGTGGCAAGCACCTATGGGATTTGGTTAGGAATAACAACCTTTCGTCCATGAATTCGTGTTCCCCACATTTCTCCGCGCACAAACCTCATCTGTGTTAGATTTAACTTTCACCAGCCCTTGTGTTCCTGTGCTAAACTGGTTGACTGTGGACTGTGGAACTTATAGTTATCACATACCTATCGTTTTTGATGTTAATTGCCACTTAACTTCGGTGTGCTCAGAGTTGAAGTCATATATAAATTATGACCAGTTTCAGTCCACTTTGCGCTCCACTCTTGCTTCAGCAGTTATTCTGCAGAAGAGCATACATCGCAAGGCATATGCTTGGCTACTGAGGAATGCTGAAAGAAGGCCGAATTTCTGGTACGTACATCAAGAGGGAACATTTCAGCTAGATGTTGGAATGCAGATTGTTCGCAGGATTACAGACGCAGAACGGCTGCATGGAAGAAGCTCCTACTCAATCAGTGCCCGAAAAATTGGAATGATTATAAGTACATTGCGGTTTCTTTGAAACGTGCAATCTCACAAGCGAAAGAAAGTTATGATCCTGGGCATTTAGATTTCCAAACAAATTCAGGAAATCGTCGCGCACTTTTCGGATCCTTAAGATCGCGGAAAAAGGTACCGGTTTCATAAAATTTACCCTGATGTTTTTGACCCCGCAAGAAGCAATTGAAACAGTTGAGGCAATTGCCAAAGGATTAGAGCAGCGTTTCTCTTGTTTACTTCTCTTGCGTTCCGCTTTTGTGGTGTCAGTGTACCAGTTTCAGTATGTACCCCCTATTACCCTTCCCGAGCTACCAACAGCTGCTCCTGGCCCTGATAGGGTAACATCAAAAACGTTAAAGATCCTCTTTGAGGAGTCCACTAACTTCTTATTACAGCTGGTTAATTATTCTATTACACGCGCATGTTTTCCACCTGAGTGAAAAATTGCCAAAGTGGTCCCATCAACTAAACACAAAGGTGATTACTTTTCTCTGGGTAATATTAGGCCTATTGTATTGACCTCAAACGTTGTTATAATAATTGAAAGGGTCATGCGTCATACGCCTACGTGTTTCGGAGTTTGTGGACTGCAATAATATCCTGAGCACCTGTCAAATTGGTTTCCGTCAAAAATGTTCTATGTAGAATGCACACTCGGACCTTGAGAGTCGTATTCTCCTTGCGCGGCACCAAAAAATGCATGCTGCGTTAGTGACATTAGATGTAGCCAAAGCTTATGACAGCGTGGAACACTACATATTATTGCCAAGATTGCAGACTCTGCAGTTTACAAATTATTTAATTGCGCGGATATCTGCGTTCCTCGGAAACTTTTTTTATACTAAATTATGTCAATTATGGAAGATATAAACAAACCGGAAGTGTTCCTCAAGGGGCAGTCCTGTCGCCTGTATCTCTTTAATTTTCTAATGAGCTCTATTCCTAGCCATCAACAAATTCGCACCTACGTCTATGCCGACGACATTGCATTTTTCACGGCTGCCCCTGATATTCAATCTCTTATGTGCTCCTGCAATCGTACCTGAATTATGCTTGAAAGTTGGTTGTCTGGCATGCGACTCACCTTAAATGTAAACAAGTGCGCTGTACTTGTTTTTAAAATGAGAGATCCTGTTACTCTGTCTCTCGTTTACCAGCGACAAAATATTCCTCAAGTTCAGTTATTACCTCTTGGTGTCGTCTATGATGACAACCTTAGATGCCGCCCTCAAACTGACCATATTACAGCGAAAGGGGCTCGTGCGGCGGGCATGTTGCGTAAATTAAGTAATCCCCGGTCTTGAATGCGGAGACATGCACTTTTGCTTAGTTATGTTTTGTATGTCCGACCAATTTTTGAATTTGGAGCTGTGCTGTTTTCGGGTGCAGCTGCTTGCAAAATTCTCCCGCTCGTTCTTTTGAAGGTGGAAGCGCTTCGGTTGTGTCTAGGCCTCCCCAAGTTTGTGACCAACAAGGTGCTTTATCTTGAAGCCCGTATTCCTCCTTTATTACCTAGATTTAAATTCCGAGCTGTTCCGACGTACCTCAGCATATATGAATCAAGTTCACACAGCTCTTTGTTTCTTTTTTGTTGCCAGCAGACCTCATTTTTTGGAGTCCACTGGCCTAGATTTCATATCCCGCACGTAGCTATAGTACAAAATTTGCTTGAACTTCTAATGTTCTCCTGTATAACATTCTTCAGACACAAAACAGTGGGTCCTCTGTAGAAATTCTCTACGATGACATTTTCCCGCTAAGCATTTACCACCCCACATTTTAAATGGATTATGAGAAGACCATATACAGAGCCTATTAATTAGCTTCATGATAGCTACCGACGCCTCCCAATGTGATCAAAAGGCAGGGGTAGGAATATATTGCCACCTTCTAGATTGGTCTTTTTCTATGCGGCTTCCCGACTACACCCCAATTTTCCAAGCAGTTTCTGGCGGTGGTGCTTGCTCTTCGCAAACTAGACCCATCTTTCTCTTCAGTGGCTGTCATTACAGACTCTGTTTCTATGTGTTCGTTACTTGCTTCGGCTATGGATTCGCCAATCTTGAACACCTTCCATTCATTACTCCCTCCTCATTAGAGCCTTGTTCACATGATATGTGTGCCAGCTCATAGCAGTGTGAGAGCTAATGAAGTAGCTGACAGCCTGACAAAGGCGTCCCTCAATGGCCCCGTGCTACCTATCGTTCTTGCTACAGCGTACATCACCGCAGCGAGGTTTCGAAGAAAGAATTTGTTAAGCATGACAACTGGATATCTTTTAAGATCTGATGATTACTTCCACCGCGGTATTCGTGGAGCAGGCAATCATACCATTCCCGGCAGCTTGAGGTCTCTCTAACAAAGTTCCGCTGCCGGATCCCCCCCCCCCCCCCCCTTAAATTTTTATTTGCACATGTCTAGTTTGGCGCTTCATCCCGTCTGAGTATTCTGTGGTGAACACGAAACCATAGACCATTTTTTGTTGTGTTTTCGCCGCTTCACCATTAATAGAAGGCGGTTTTTGGAGAAGCCGTTACAACAGCTTGGCCTTAGTTTGAGCAGACCAGTCATATTGCCGTTCGGGGCCACCATACTTGGGCGCAGCCACAAGTCTGTTTTTACCGCAATCCAAAATTCCTTAATGAAATCAAATCGGCTACCTTAGTAACATTTTTTTTCAATATCATTATTTTGCAATTATAATTATCATTTAACCACTCGGGTATAAATCTCAGTGTCGATCTCCTGCATGCATTATGCATTTCCCGTTTAATTTCGCTTTTTTTATTTTTCTTCCTCAACATTCATTTCATTTTCGCCCATGAAAAGAGTTATCTGAAAAACTCTCCGCGCCCCAAAATTCGTGGCATCATACCCCTGTGTGAGCATATGCCATTGTGTGAGGGTAATAATAACAACCATAATAGCCCCGCGGTTCAAAAAGGAGTTTTTTTGTTTTTGTCAGGCACTTAGATGAAAGTATGCATGCTAATGATCTCAAAATTATGGAATTAATAAATAAGCTTCAGCTCTAGTTCGCCTAACATTGTTAGTTAACAAAATGATACAATTCGTAAAAACACTGAAAAAGTCTTTCAATATCGACGGGAAATGATAGCTTTTCTGGATTTCGGTGGATTTTGTTATGTGACGTTCCAAAGCAATTGTTGGGAACTTTACCTCATGGTCATCAAGATAAAAAATTTATTGTCGCATTTTTGTACTCTTTTTCACTGCAATATTCATAATTGTTGTTGTTGCGCCTTACGTGCACCATGTGTAAGGATAACACCATCATCTGTTCGAACAGCGCCCGAAGACGATGGGCTCATGTCGAAGTGGATAGCGACTAATTCCGACTAAACTATCCCAAAGCGGATTCGAGCGTCATGTAGTTTCTACCTCACCTATGTTGCCTACTTGTGGTAAATATATTCATTTCATTGCCCGCCAGCTACGTAGGCAACCAAGAAATGATCAAGGTTGTCACGAACAAGGATGCTAACACACGGGCTGCCGCATATATTGCCTTGGCTTCGAGCGGCTCCGCGGACGAGGGCGTCATCGCACTGGCCATACTAAAGCCGCATCAAGCCCACCTGATGACGTGAACTCTATATGTAGTCACAGACTCCCGGGCCGCCTGCCGGTTGTATGCAACTGGACTGCTTACTCCCCACGCGCAAACTATACTAAAATATCTCCTGCATCCTAGATCACTATCTATGGTATGCATCGTGGTGGCTAGATCAGCCGCGACTAATCGCAGAATAGCCACCGCGACTAATCGCAGAATAGCCAAAGCAATCGAAGTCATGGGCTTAGGAGCCCGCCCACTAGGACCGGACTTCCAGTAACCCTTTTTAAAAAAGTTTTGCACCGTCCTAACCACCACGACCAACAAGAAAGAAAACTGTGGTCAAAAACATTCCCCATGACTGCAGACACATTGTGCACTTTTTTAATGTACCCACCGTGGTGGCTCAGTGGTTAGGGCGCTGGGCTACTGCTCCGGAGTTCCTGGCTTCGAACCCGACCGCGGCGGCAGCGTTTCAGTGGAGGAAAAACGCCAAGGCGCCCGTGTGCTGTGCGATGTCAGTGCACGTTAGAGAGCCTCAGGTGGTCTAAATTATTCCTGATCCCTCCACTACGGCGTCTCTTCCGTTCTTCTTTCACTCCCCCCTTTATCCCTTCCCTTACGGCACGGTTCAGGTGTCCAACGATATATGAGACAGATACTGCGCCATTTCCTTCCCCCCAAAACCAATTATTATTTATTGTTATTTTTCCTTTTAATCTCTAAGCATGTAAATTGGTTTTTGAGGAAAAGAAATGAAGTAACTGTCTCACATATCTCGGTCGACACCCGAACCGCGCCGTAAGGGAAAGGATAAAGCAGGGAGGGAAAAAAGAAAAGAAGGAAGAGGTGCCGGAATAATTTCGACCACCTCGAATTTCTTATTCCCGCTCTCAGTCAGTACGGCATTGAAACATTACAGGCATTGTATAGTATTATGCACATTAAGCCATTGTCCCGTCCTCGATCTCAAAGTAAACAGGACCCTCTCCTTCCGTCTTCCAATCTATCAGACTACAAACTATTACCCCTCCTTTTCCCATCAAAACTTTCCTGTATCCAGCAATTAACCGCCTGTGTCTTGGCCACTCCCCCGTAGTGGGTATGTGCCAGCAATGTCTGAGGCCTTCCTTCCTTCTTCCTTTAACGTGCACTGACATCGCGCAACGACAGGCGCCTTTTGCGTTTCGCCTCCATCGAAGCACAGCTGCCGCGGCCGGGTTCGAACCCGAGTGCTCTGGCTCAGTAGACGAGTGCTCTAACAACCTAGCCACCCCAGCGGGTATGTCTGAACATTAAAGGCCAAATGACGGCAAATAGCAGTGGCGATGCTATAGCTTGCTGTTGTCCCGGCGTCCTATGGTGGGCCTCTGCAAATTATGTAGTGCATCAGTCACAAGCTATGGCCATGAAAGCAGAGTTATAAACGATTATGAACACGAGGCTGGTAATTCATGGAACAGCGCCTTATTAAGTTACTCCAAGCATGTTCTTACTGGTAGTCCCAGGTTTTTAGTCACGGCCCGTTATTGGCTGTGTAAATGTCTTCGATAAGGAGGAAAAAGAGGAGGAAGCAAATTTGTTGAAATAGGACGTAAAGGAAGAAAAAAAAAGTCCTGGAGCCCTCTGCATGCAGCTTCTTTGAGCTCCCGGCAGATTAGCGTACGCCGATTTCGTGGACCCGTGGACCGCAGAGTCACCTCCCAAAGGACTGAGTCTGCCTAAGCATAGGCGGCACAATTGATCGAAATTACTCGGGAGACCTCCACTACGGCACCTCTTTGTTTCTTCATTCGCTCCCTTCCTAATCCCTTACCTTACGGCGCAGTTCGGGTGTCCAACTATTTATCTGAAGCAGTTCCTCTAATAATCTCCTTGGTGAGGAAGATCCAGGTTTGTGGGTGCTTGGTAGAAACCAGTATTCTCTAGCCGAATTCCTATGCAAAATTAGTGTGCTGTGCATAGCGGTGTCTAAAGCGAAGGTAAACTGGAACAGTAGGACGCATCTGAATAGTCGAGCGCACGTTAGTGACAGAGTATGAAGCTGGTTTAAGCGTACGGCCGCTAAATTTCTCTAAAAAGCACAAGAAAACTCCCAGATGACCACGCGCACGCGGAGCTGCTTTTAATGAACACATTGATAACGGAGTGCAGGCCGTATCCGCTTTTATTAGGAGGAGAGGATGGGGAGGGAGGGTCTTCTGCAGGTGGTTTTCTTGAAAACATTCCCTTCTAATTTTTTTCTTTAAATATAGGCTTGATTGCGTAGGCGAGTGGTCAAGGAGGTGATGCGAACAGTCGCGAACTGGTGACCAGCGCCTGAGGCCAGACAACGGCACTCTGGGAAAGCAGCGGGGCGCTCCTGAAAAAGGTCGCTTCTTGCCGCCTCGCGTTGGTGCAAGACCCGACGGGAGTGTTCAACCACGGCACCGCGGTTGCAGTAGCGTTGCTTGTTAATATTTTATACTCTCGCCTCTTATCTTGTCCTGACCGCAAGATTACTACCAGCCAAATAGCCGGGTGTAGTAGTGAAAGACTAGCTGTTGATACAGTATGACGGAACGCTCTACCGATAACTAAATGAACATGAAGAGACTGCAAAATACTCTTATCGGTAGTCTGTGTAGCGATTTTAGCGAAATATGCAGCTGCAATGGTAGATGATGCTAGCATAATATGCTAAAAAGTATAGACAAACTTCATCTAAAAGTTGTGGACCTCTGCCGCGGAGGCTATAAGAGAGCTCCGTAAAAGTACTGCCAAGTGCACAGTTCAGTTCCTAAAAGCAATGAACGAGCAGCATGGTATTCCATCAAACGGAGCGGTGAATCTGCCGCCTTTATAAAATATATATTGATTACCTCAGCGGGGCATAAAACAGGCGCGTCTCAAGGTATTCACAGCTTCCGGCCAGAAATCCGAGAAACGAGAAGCGGCTAGAACGTTTCAGCATAAATCACTGTTCATGGCCTGGCACTCTGGCGCTTACAGGATGCGACCACGAGGTCAATAGCAGCTTAGGGCGCAGTTCATGGAAGCTTGCAAAACGCAACACGCCAGTCACGAGATATGAGGCTGCAACATGCTGTTGCTTGTCCAGCACACGTGTGACGGAGCACTGAGAACCTTACACTTCGTCAGACTTGCAGCGCAGACCTGGTCGCTGCCGTAGTGGTAAACACGTTGGCAAATCACGCCTATCCGAACTCTAGTAGAAACACTAGTTTGCAAACTTCACCTTTCTCAGCGAGCTGCAGCACCTGAACGGGACACTGTGATCTCAAGAAATACGGGGTGGCCTCGACAATGCGGGTGAGTGAAACGAGCGAGGCCAACTTCGTTCAATTCATGGCGAATGCATCGAAGGCGTCTTTAGTGAGTGCCATACTCGTTGTGGCTATGGCCTGGTCATGGCTCTTGATTTCCGATGCTGGCTGGCCGTTGACACCATCGGTAGATGATACTCGAAGGAACGCCAGGTAGAGCACTGGCTTCAGTAATAACAGCCCAATAAAAACAATCATTTCGGGATTCGCACTCATCTCGTCCACTGCGTTGGTGCAAAGCATGAGCGCCAAGAAAAGATGAAGGCAAGAAGATTCGCAAAAATCGCTTAAGTTCAGTGCAGTCAGGCACAGAAAATGCACTTGAAGGTTCCATGAGTCATTTAAAGCAGTAGAAACGAGGCGGCCGGGCAGCTTTTGTGGATATAGGCGCACCCGTGAAGATGATCTTGCCAGGGTCATAATTATTGAAATGCCCGTTATACGCAGTATTCCGACTGAGCTTTGTTTTTGTGCAACTCGTTTATAAATACTTGTATTGCTAATGCGTTTGGATGCTTCGTAGTTTGGTATAAATAATAAGGACCAATTTCATCGCAGGCCTTACGGCCTGTGGTTTCGAGTATAAGGAGGCGCTCCATTTCCGCCAGAGCTGAACAGAGTCGCTTTAGGCGGATATGGACGCGAGGGGTATTTGAGGAGGTGGGCGACGAGCTTGAACTCTCGCTGTCCGAAGAGTTCCTTCCGTTGGGCGATGGCGGGTGCGCAGAGCCGCTTCTCAGGGTAGGGCGGGCCGTGTGCGGTGAGGTATCGAAACACAGCGGCGCGCACCCCAAAGCGGCCCGCTTACTGAGGCGGAGCCTCCGAGCTCGAGGCCTGCACCTCGCGCCCTGGTGGGCACGTACCCCAGTCGCTCGCTCGGACCACTTCACACCTGCATAGTAGGGGGGTGTGGACACGAGAACGATTTTTACGAATGCACTCACAAAAAGAAAACCATTGTTTAGCACGCGTTATGAGAAATCCTATGTTAGTTATTTATTCTTCGAGGCACAAGATATTCATCTAAGAGTTACGGCTCCAACAGAAATCCGAAGTGGTTCTGCAAGGGCGCTCGGTGTTCACGCGTTTTACATCGAAAAATTGTCGGTGCCAAACACACATTTGTAATTGCTTGTTTGAGTCAAATTAGGAGCAATCGAGCAAGGTCAGAAGCGATGCTTAACGACGTTCAAACAACGGAAAAGGAACAGCTGGAGAGGCGCACTTAACCACAAGAGAATGACGCTATAGCGTAAGCGGGTTAAAGTCTATGTATGCGCAATTGGGCATTCCCTATTCATAACACTCCTGGAGCAGTGTGCAGCGGTTAAGTGATGCGCCACTACCCTACGATTGCAGGTGCTGCCACCTGTGGGGATTGTACTAGCCATGCTGCTCTTCCCGAGCAGCCTTTTCCGACTAATGATTACACTGCCACCTGCTACGGTTGGCAGTTTGCTCACACTCCGGTGGGCAGGTTATGAGTAACCGAGAAGGCGACGTGATTTAGGTTGCCCATTTGCCTCCTAGATTGAATATCTGGGGATTTCGTCGGGATTTCGACGACAACGCCAGCTTTTCTCCGACACGGGCTCCTTAACACTACCACTTTAGCATCGTATTTGAATGACACTGATGCTAACGCAGTTAATTTTCAAGTCTTGACCGCATGACCGCGAACCCTGGCAGTGTTTCTTCTCTAGAAGGCAATATTTGGTCGTTTGTGTTTGATTTTTAGTGTCGTTTTCGTGTTCCATTTGACATTATTGTTACTTGTACCAATGCATACACACGCGCGAACTTTTGCGAGCACGTAAAGTTGCACATGTAAGGCAGTAGCGGCTTCCATGCTAATTCAATGAGCTGCTCTCTCTGGCGCTTTGTATTACGCGAATCACATGCGCGCTGCTCACTCACCGGGCATGCCGATCGGCTCGGTGCTGTCCGCCTTCCTCCCAGCGGATCCCAGTTCGCTCGCAAGCGCACCGAAGTTCATCGCTGACGGCGAACAGGTGGGCGTCGGCGTGCGGGTGGATGCCGTCTCCATCCTCCTCCTCGGGAGCCTCCGGGGTCTGCTCGACGGCCGCGCCTGTGAAGCCGGCTGCTGGCGCCTGCGTTAACAAGGCCGTCGGTCCCTTGATGTTCATCTACCAGGACGAGGACGAAGATACTAAGCTATAGGGTGTAATATCATACGTAACAGTTGTTGCGTAATGTATAGCGCCGCTGCTTTTAAGCCTATGATAATGACACCTATCAAATGCAAAGCTCATCATCTTAGGTGTACTTATCACCTTATTAGAAATACGTCACGATTTCAAGAGTTACGCGTTTTTGTTGCATAAACAGAGCAATTCTTCATGAAGTAATTCAAAGGTCTTAGTGAAGTCGTACGTTGCGCTTATATGCCTAGTTGTTTCAGACTGTCTTCCGAGGAATATAAAATTCACCTTGAACTGTCGGCTGTATTTTTTTTTTGCGGGCTCACCAAGCCAACGACCCAGTGAGTCGAGTGTTCCCGCACCTGAAGCTGCGAGGAGTTCGAGCGGTCTGCGGATGGCGGCGAAGGCTGCTCTCTGTGGAAGGCACCGATGGAAGGCATGGCTGCCCGAGCACGTGTTGTGCCGTGCAGAGTTTCGATCGGTGCGCCACGCACATGAGCCATTTCCTGGTGGTTGCACCATCCGCTGTCACGGACTGAGGGTCGGTGGTGGTCTTCGTCGCCGTGCGGACAGAACAAGTGGCGCCAGCGATCCCTGCGGCTGATAAGGAAGGAGTAACTGTGGCAAGCCAGCAGAGAGACTGGAAACGTCATAAATCGAATGACGCGCAGGAAGCCACTAGAATGACGCCACTTAAAACCTTGGGGTGAAGTCGTGGGCCATCAGTGTGAAATTAAAACGAGAAACAAAAATACGACGTCAAACAAGTAGTGAAGCGACTTAACAAGCGCCGAACCAGAGACTGCATCTTCTAGCAAGCGATATATGTCCTCCGTATAAATATGTAGGTTTCTTGGTGAAAAAAAAAGCGACCCGGTAGGTGAGCGCCAGACCTGTCGTTACTCTGTCTGCTTTTTGTCCTCGTATTCTATGCTCCGACTTGAATTTTTGGTGGCGTCAACGCCACTTGCGACAGAAAGAGCACCGCCTTGCACTCGTTATACTGACAGAATTTCCGCGATGTGTATCAATTACCCGGAAAAAACAAGAGGTTTTCTCAACTCTGAACACACGCTCGAAAGCGCACCTTCAAAATTAATTCTGTGTATCATTGGAACCAGTTCTACATTGGCCACTTTGAAAGCAGACCCTCCCGAAGGAAGGCCTAAAACCACAAGATCACTTTCGGGTTTTGTCAGACATATGAAATGTGATTCCTGAAGGAGCAGGTTTAGCATGTTTCAGAAGACCCCATTTGATCTAATAGCGTCTCTTGCTGTAGTGCCTAAAAATGCAAAGCAAGAAAAAGGAATGCTTAACAGAGGTCGTTGTCTAAACGCCGGTCATTTATATTAAACGATGTGGTCTTTAGGATGCGGCTTCCTGCAAGGGTTATCTGCAAGGGCAGATAACCAATAAAGAAAAAATAAAAATGAGTAGAGCATCTTTTGATAGATAAGAAGCAACTTTACTCCCCCTAATATTTTTCTGGGTTGGATGCCCGTAGATACATCTTCTTCAATTGGTTTTAATTACAAGTGCCAGTGAAGACACACATCAATTATTTTGGCAAAAGCGACACGTTTTGAGGTACAGTGAAGGTTACAGTTCGTGCAATCGGGTGAACGAACGTTCATAGCGGAAACTCTTAGGCGATGCTCGGTGGATAATTTGCGGTTGCAGATAATGTTCGTTACATCTGCAGTTGAAAGACCAAGTTCGTTACATTCGAGGTGCCAATATGAAAGTTTGATATATCTGAGACGGGATACTTAGCAAAGTTAGTTATAACAGAGGTAATGAACGTAAGGTCGTTACATCGGAGTTTAATGCACGAAAGTTCAGTTCCATCCGCGGTTATCACATGAAAAGTCGCTGTTTCATAGGCGGATCACTAAGGTTCGTTAAATTTTAGGTAGTATACTGAGCTCGCATACTAAGCTAAGTATGTTCGTAGCCTGCTGGGAAAACTGCAATCTGCTGGCTATGCTATATGCCCATTGCCAGTGGATTTTGATTGACGGCGGTCGCCAATTGCGCTTGCACTCACCGCTCTAACGCTAACGAATAATAATATTAGATGGTACAGTGCAACTCACCAGCTTTGGTCTTCGTTGGTGATCTTTGCAATATCTGTGGTCTTATCTGAAAAGCAAATAAAGCAAAAATCTTAGTGATGGCACAAAAATTGAATAAGGTGATGTCCAAGGAAGCTAGCACACCTAATGCTAGAAGACACACAAAGGACAGAATTAAGATAGTCCAATTTCATTGACAAATTTTAACAACAATGCCAGAACCATTACTTTGATTACATAGCAATTCTCACACAAAGCTGGCCATAACCTGTGCAAAGTGATAAGTGCATGTATAAAGTACCCATTTTCTCATCGTCGGTAATGTGGCTGTCCACGTACAGCATCTGTCTTTAGTTTGGAGCCTCGGAGTGTTTCCATCTCGACCACGCAATGTTACTTGTTTTGCATCGAGAGGGTTAGAAATGAATGGATTGTGGGAAAACCTCTGTGAAGGTTAAGGCTTCCATGGATGTTAAAAAGCCCTACAACGCGGCTTAGAAGCTAATCCCCTTGCGCTATGAACTTTTGACAAATAGTCTACGTATTGAGAGCGTTAAAGTAAACGAAGCGACAATAAAGCGTATAAATGTGATAAAATACTAAGACTTTTGCAAAATGTGCTGCTAATGTGAGGGTGTTTAATGATGCCATATGCTTGGGGGCTGCTGGAGCCTATGCGTGCAAGGTCGAAATGTGGCAGAAAGCATTTCAGAAGCACAGGTGCCTCCTTTGCTCCATTTCGTCAGAAATGCAAACTAGGCCAGCCACACATTCTCAAGAACGGTGTGCTAAGTTATCCTTTTTCTGCGATTCCCTTGCTAGGAAGAACATACAAGTGACGTCTGAGCATCAAATACGGATCATATGAACGGCATTTAGCGGTTGCAGCGAAGTGCTAAACTTACTAATTCGATTCGTTACTTCCATATCTTTAGAGCGAACATTATTCTAATACATTAGTTCCCGCAAAATTCCTCCTGAAATAGTTATTTGTTTTGACGCCAAATACATGGCAAGTCAACCTGAGAACGCCGCTGTTTTATGCTTTACTAAGTATTCTTGCTGTGGTTTGCTAAGCCAACTTGTTTTAGTGCTCAACGAGGGGCTCACCGATATTTGCTGCGCAGCTTAGATCTGTGGCAGCCTCACAGGGAGGGGCCGGTGTCCTGCTTGCTGCGTTAGCTGCTAGCTGTCCGCATCGCGCCTCGGTAGCGATCCCCTCGTTGGTCTCTCGAAGCCTTTGCGGCAACGTCCCACCGCCTGGACAGCAGTGTTTGAGTCGGCGGTCCATGGGTGCTGGCTCGGGCTGAAGATTAGAGAAGACATATTTCTAAGAGAGAGTGCTGAATGCAGTTAAAATAGACAGTCTGCTAAAAACGGCGATTTCGAATGAGTGCCAGTTTAAGGCAGGAAAATCACACTGAATGTCGGAAGGAATACTGCCCAGTAAAAACATGTCTCAGTGTCACAAAATACGGCGCATACTTGGGAAGTGGACGAAGCGCGAAAAGAATCAACCTTGCGCAGGATATAGAAGTATGGAAAACTATCGGGAAACATCCACTCATGGCGCACGAAGAGCACGTAACCTTGTTTGTGTGAGTTATGCCTTCTCCACTTCGCTCGTATGCGGCGAGGCGAGGTCACAGAGGAAGCGACTCGAACCTTCAGGAATTTGTCTTCTCGCCAGACCAAAGGCAATGTGCACATTACGGAAGGGTGATAGTGTTTGTATGTACTGTCCACGTTGCTGGATGTGCGCTCCTGCCCTTGCACGAACTCATGAACATACGCGCTGCTCCCTATAAGTAAAGGACTTTCGTAATAAGGGAGCTAATTACTCATTGGCATCCACCCTAGCGCAGCCATACGGCTACAGAGGAAAGCTATACAACTTGCACAGATACTTCGTAGTTGAAAAAAATAAATCCTGATGCGGGGTTCAAACCCAGTACCACCGCTTCACTGGAGCAGTCGCTAACCGGAACGGTAGCGTATGGTAGAGCGAGGTTCCCCTAAACATTTGGCCAACAGTGTTCTCATTTAGCGTTATTGATCAATTCGCTCTCGCCCTACCGTATGCTAGCCGTCCCAGTTAGCTGAGTTGGTAGAGCGACTGCTCCGGTGAAGCGGTGGTCCCGGGTTCAAACCCCGGACCAGGACTAACTTTTTTTGGGCGCGAAATTTCTGTGGAAGCTGTACAGATTTCCTTTGTATCCGAATGGCTGCGTTTGGGTGCATGCCCAGGAGTAATTTGTTCCCTTATTAGAATTTCACTCCATTTTGGGGTATTTCACTAAATATTCGACCAAAGGACTTTTAGCTTGTTCGGGCAGCCCGCGGCACACTAACAGAATTTCGGCTTTGAAGAAGCACTCCCCCACGACACCCGTCTCAACATCTTTCGCCAAAGATCTACGCAGGAGCGTGCGGAAGATTTCGAGGATTGCCTTCACTTCAGTTGTCTCACTGCCGGAGTTCCCGGTGACAAAAAAAAAGCGTTATCTTATGTTTGCCATACTTATGTATTTTGCACTTTTCTCGCAACATCTCTGCTTGTATCACAGTATCTGTCACACAATGCGGCCCATGCGTTCCAGTGTTCTGAAGAGTGCTGTACGGGTGTTCTTAAGAGTGTTACATAATACCCTTATATCGTCTGATACAAACACCCTGTTTCTTTAGAACTTTTGACTTCAACCCATTCTCTGGATGTGCTTGCGTGCCTGTCTGCGTGCCTGCATGCCTGTGCGTGTGCGTGCTGCCTGTGTGTGCGTGCGTGCGTGCGTGTGAGTGCATGCGTGCGTGTGCGTTCGTGCGCGCGTGTGCGTTTGTGTGTGTTAAGGGGGGGCAGTCGATAACACTCATAAATGCGGCCACAGGCAATATGGCAGATGGCGTGTAAATGATTGGCACAGCAAGGTTGTTTAGGAACAGCAACCTGGATCGCACGAAGTCCCCCGGTGGCAGAAACTCCGTCCCAGCGCAGTGGCGCACCGCTTAACTGCGGCACCACTGCACCAGGAGTGGTATGAGGACCCCCAGTGGTCTAGAACGTTAAGTAGAGAAAGACCAATTCTGCATATATAGGCACTTACTTTTTTGCTGCCTATTCTGAGCTGTGCGACGATTGCTTGGGCCCCGTCAGGCAGATCACATCTGGTTATGCTTCATATTAGCTGCTTTCTTGTTCAAGCGATTAATGGGTTGTTGATAGAAATATTCATTGTTTCTGATGTTTAGTTGACTGCGTAAATTTTCTTGCATTTCTGACTTTATTCATACCTTGTAACTATTCAGTGTATAATTTAGTCATTGTAAAAGTATGCACTTTCCTTATTGTTTACTTTGTTTTAAAAGTGCGTTCGCTATGTAATAAGTGCATGAAGTTCTTTTTCATTTTGCTGTGCGACAGTTGCCTGGGCCCCGTCAGGCAGATCACATCTGCCTGTTGCACCCGAGACGTTGTTGTCTGAATAAAGAATATCTCTATCTGTGTAATAACGCTCCCGCGTCATACCCTTAAGGAGGAGCGCGGGTCGCGGAACCACCTGAAATACACATTTCTAAGGAGATCTTAACGAATAGCACAAGAGATGTAGACTAGGCTTTGCCTGTTGCCCAAATATCTACGTTTTTTCTCTGCCTCAAAGTAACTGCAGACTCCCTGCTGCGAGTTGGAACTGGCTTCATATGATCACCCAAGGGTCGCACATAAACTCTGAACCGGCACGTCTAAAAAAGAATCCGGCAGGTACAAAACCGCAGAAAAGCCGCAGCATAACGTTGCAGATATTTTTACTCTGTTTTCTTCCACTAACCGTAATTCATCGCGTGTGTGCCACATACCTGCGTCGTGGCGTCGGCAGTGCTGGGCCGTGAACTGGGACAGGGCAGCGTGGCGTGTTCGTCTTGGAGATGGCGATGGCTGCGCGGAGCTACGGCGGTGACCAACGTGGGCAGCGTGTTTAACAGCCCGCCGGTGTCGAGGAAGTTGTGCTGCTGACAATTGTCGCAGTACTCGTTATTAGCGTCAGGCACGGTAGGCTGAGGCTGCACCACATCTCGCATGGCTCGCATGCAGGCAGTGGTGACACCCAAACGGCCACCCATGCTGACGTCTTCAGGACAGCTGGAAGAAGAAAACCAGTTATATACGGTTTAGAGAAGATCCAGCTTTCAAGAAAACTAAAGTTCTTGCTCTGGCGTGAGGAAAAAAGCTCCATTTTTGGAATGCAGGACTTACTGATTGCAAATGAAAAGCTACACTCTAGAGGTTAACGGCGTAAACAGTATGTGCTTCTGCGGCATTGAAGGTAAGAAACCAACAGAGTACATTTTCAATACAATCACAGTATTCATATCTCACATCAACATGGGTTTCATGAGCGTGGGAAAGTGTGTTATGGATTATTAGGAAAGTTAGATACATGAAAGAATTGAAAAAAATGAAAGATCGGAGGAGGACAAAGAAGACGCAGATTGTTCTGAGACGAGAGAAGGCAAGGAGGCGATATTCACATTTGTACCTACCTGTAATGCGCGAGCAAGGGACGGGGACTCTGGTTAGAAGCAGCTTGTGGGAGTGCCAGACACTGAGACGTGTGCCGTGTGAACAAACCAGGACTGGCCTGAAAACAATGACATAATTTCTTCAACGTTGGGCGTGGCAACTGCTGCACTTTATGCTGTTATTTGGTACAACAATAAAATATTCTATCGTCAATGAAAAAAAAAAATTTACGGCCGCGGAAAGGCTTTTACAATTTGAGTTTACGCTCTCGTGCAGTGCACTATGATGTGGTTAAAAGGTGACCGTTCGAGGCTTAATCTGGCAGTGTTGAAGTGTTCCGCCAGATCTAACTTTTGAATCCAAAAAGGTGTTCAGACACCTTACTGTCATTAGCGTTCTACTTGCACTGCCCTGCATCGCAGCCCCTACAGGAAAATCACTGTGCCACTAGGGAAGATGGGCTACAGAGCCTCGCTGCAGATCACCTTCGAGTGGATTCGAACGGCGCGATGAGCAATGCCTCACAACGAACTGTCCGCATGAAGCGGAGGAACTCGCCGTCCGAGGACGCTGCCAAAAGCGTAATAAGGATGGGAACAAAAAGGCTCTCTTACTTGTCGTAGATCGTCGTGGGCAGCTGCGGGGGCTCTAGAAAGACCGGCGGCAGTGCACGAGAGGAACGCGCGAGGAACGTGGTGCCTGGTCGCGAGAGGAACGTGCTGCCCGAGCTCCCGACGGAAACATCGGCCAAACGAAGAAAAAAATTACGAAAAACAATTTCCACACAAATACAATCCCGCAATTCGAACAAGGTGTTTCTTTTTTGTTTTTGTCAGCCACTTCGGTGATAGAACGCCCGCTAGTGATCTGAAAATATAGAATTAATAAAACATTTGTTCACCTCTAGTTCGTTGAACATAGCTATTTCAGAAAATGATACAATTTGCAAAAAAAAATTCTTTCAGTTTCGACGCGACATAATAGCCTTTCTTGACTTTATTGGATTTTGTTACATGACGTTGCGAAGCAACTGTTGGGAATCTTATCTGTAATTAAAATATTATTACAAGCATATGCCCACTAGCACCATGATCATTGTGATCAAATTTTTATCGTCGCCATCTTTCACCACTTTTTGACTATATTCTTCTTAATTTTGTTCTTGCGCCTTATGTGCGCCATGCGTAAGGATAAAACCGTCAGCTTTACGAACATCACCTGACGACGAGGGGCTCATGTTGAAGTGGATAGCAGCAAATTCCGACTAAACGATTTGAATGGCGATTCGAGCGTCATCATCCATCTACCCATAATACAAGTCGCACCAAGCCCACATGATGACACGCAGGCAATACACGTAGTCAGACTCCTAGGCCACCTGCCAGGTGTATGCATCCGGACTGCTCACTCTCTAGGCGCAAAATATACTGAAGGATCTCCTGGTTCTTAGATCACTACCAATGCTATGCGTCGTGTTGGCTAGCTCAGCAGCGGCTAATCGCGCGAGCCCGCAGGGTAGCCGAAGCTATCGAAGTCCTGGACTCAGGATTCCGCCCAAGAGGACCGGACTTGTAGTCACCTTTTTTCAAATAGTTTTTCACCGTCCTAACCACCACCACCAACAAGAAAGAAACACTATGGTCGAAAATGCTCTCCATGACTGCAGTCGCATTCTGCGCTACTTTAATGTGTTAGCATTAAATCTTGGTTTTTGAGGAACAGCAATGAAGAAGTAACTCTCATATTCTGGACACCCGAACTGCGCCGTAAGGGAAGGAATAAATGTGGGAGTGAAAGCAGCAAGGAAGAAAGAGGTGCTGTAGATGAGGTATCCGGAATAGTTTCGACCACCTCGGGATCTTTAACGTGCACTGACATGGCACAAGACACGGGCGCCTTTTGCATTTCGCCACCATCGAAACGCGGCCGCCGCGGCCGGGTGGGAACCCGAGTACTCAGGCTCAGAAGACGAGCGCCCTAACAACTGAGCCACCGTGGCGGGTATGTCTTATCATTAAAGCCACCACGATGGCAAAAAACAGCTTCGATACTATAGCTTACTGCTCTTCCGTCCTAGGTCGGGCCTCTGCAAAATATGCAGTTCATCAGTCACAAGCTATGGCCATGAAAGCATAGTTACACTTCAGTTGTCAACAGGAGGCTGGTAATTTATGGAACAGCGCCTTAATAAATTGCTCAAGCACGATCTTGCTGGCAGCATCAGATTTTTGGTCACGGCCTGTTAGTGGCTGTGTAAATGTCTACGATGGGGATGAAAAGGAGAAGGAAGAAACTTAATTCAAATAGGACGGCAAATAATAAAAAAAAGCCCTGCAGCCCTCTGCAAGCATCTCCTTTGAGCGCCCGGCTGATTAGCATACCCTGCTTTCGCAGACCCGTGGAGCGCAGAGTCGGCTCGCAAAGGACCGGGTCTGGTTGAACGTAGGTGGTACAGTTGATCGATATTATTCAAGAGACCTTCCTACGGCACCTCTTTGTTCGTTTCTTTTTCTCTCCCTCCTTTAATCCTTCTCTTACGGCGCGGTTTGGGTGTCCACCGATATATACGATAGTTACCAAGTCCTTCCCGTTACTCTGAAACACATGTTCATTTTCATTGTTTTTATTACATGCTTCCTTGTGTAGGCGAGCGGGGAAGGTGGCCATGATCACAGTTACGAATGGCTGGCCAACGTGTGAGGCGCGATAAGGCCATGGCGGCACTCTGGGAAAGTAACAGCGCGCTTTTGACAAAGGTTGCTTCCTGCCACCTCCGCGTAATGCAATGACCCTGTCAGCGTGCTCGCAAACAGTGCCGCGGCTCAAAGGGAATTGATTATGCTTATATATGCGCATGTAGCATAGCTTGATGCTGGCCGGAGGGCTACTAGTAACCAAATATTCGGCTGCAGTTGTGATGTCATACTAGCTGTTCATGAAGTAAGACCGAATGCTTTCACAATTACTGGCTCAACGTATGTCTATCAGTCATTAGTATCAGTACTCTTTGTAGGTATTAGGAAATTACAGTATTACAGCGGCAGGTGGCACCAACATAATCTACTAAAATGGCTACACAATCCGAAATCCATCCGCCGTGGTTCTCTGGCACTGAAGCACACTAGAGCCGCAAAAGCGCGTCGTGTAAAGAGTACTGCCAAGGGCGCAGCTTGGCTCATGAAAGCAACGGGGAGCATGACATTCCACAAAAGGGGATGGCGAAAGCAACCACAGCGGGGTACGAAGCAGTTCTTTCAAGGCGTTCACAATTTATAGTCAGGTGAGAATGAGACCTGGGAAGCCGCATGAAAGACCCGCACAAAGCACTGTTCATGACTCACATAGCGACACTCGGAGGAGGCAACCACGAAGTCTAAAGCCGGTTACGGCTCAGTCCACGGAAGCCTACTAACACGTCAGCCGCGACACGATAAAGTGAAACATACTGCGACTTGCCCAGGGCACATTCTAACAAAGCGACCCGCACAACTTGTCAGACTGGGCACTCATTTTGTCTGTGCTGTGGTGGACAACGCGCAAGCCGAACATCCATGATCGAAGTTGTTAGGCACATTGATTGCTTAGTGCACATTTCACAGTGAGCTGTTGCAGCAGAAAGGGCACTCGTGACTTCAAAGAAAAATGTGGTCGATATAAGCCACGAAACTGGGAAGAAGTGAAACGAGCCTGCAATTCTTCGTTCAACGCATGGAGAATGCCATAGAATCGACCCTCTCTGAGCGTCCTTCAAACAAAATTATTCTCTGGTCACTGACCTTGATGTTCGATGTTGGATTGCGTTGACACCAGCAGAGGACTATATTTGAAGGAACGCAAAGTAGCCTTGTGTCGCATTTTGCTCTAATTTTCTATGCACCGGGTTGGCGCAAGCATAAAAATGCAGTAAAAATAAAACCACTCAAGTTCAATGCTATCAGGCACAGATGATGCGCTTCGAGGTGACTAAAGCGTATGTAGAACTATAGCAGCTAGGCGCCGTGCTGCCGTTGCGAATAGGGGCGGATACATGATATTGCCGACGACACCAATTCCTGAATCGCCCGTTATACGCAGAATTCCCGATTGAGCTTTTGGTGCATAGCCAGGAATTGTTTACCACCTTTGTAGATACTCCGGTTCTTAATATCTTTGGATGATTTGTGAATACTTGTGCTGCTAATGTGTTTGGATGCTTCGTAGTTTGCTATCGGATGATGTTCAAGGAGGAGGGCGGCGAGCTTGAATTTTGACTGTTCGACCAGCTCCTTCCATACTGCGGTGACGGGAGTGCGAGGCCGCTTCACAGGGTGGGGCAGGCCGTGCGCGGTCCTGTATCAAAACACAGCAGCCCGCACCCCGAAGCGGCTCGCTTATTGAGGCGGAGACCCCAAATCCGAAGCGGGTTCATGGCGCACAGGTTGGCCCGTGTTCCATTTGCTGGCCTGGGCGCAGTCACATCTGCATAGCACAGGGAGAGTGAGTGTGTGAATGCCGGCGTGCTTCATAGGAATGTAGTGCCAAAACTAGGAAAAAATTGGAGCGAACACTTAAGCTTTCATAAGGGTCTAACGCGACAGCGTTGATGAGTTTTGGTCGTACCGTACTTAACATTCACAGTTCCCCGCCAGTCCTCGTACTACTCCTGGCGCAGGGGTTAAGCTGTACGTGGGTTAATCGAGGGGCTAAGACGCTTAAGCGATGCTCCACTAGTACCCCGCGAGGTGGGTCCTGTGCGACCCAGGTTGCTCTTCGTGAGCAACGCCTCGCGAGAAATATATCTAATGCTCTTACCACGCTACACAGTTTGTTGACAATCCGGTTTGAAGGTTATGATAACGCCAAAAGGTTACGTTGTCAAGGTGGCCCACCTGGCTCCTAGGTTGTTCTGTGTTTTTTTCGTGAAATTTTCGCTCACGCCCAACGAAGGCTTTTCTGCTATACGGGCTCATTAATCCTATCGGGATAAATTGCCTTTGAACAAGACTCATGCTATCGCAACAATATTTTAAATTGAAGGCGACCTGAACACGAACCCTACCATTGTTTCTTTTCTAGCAGGCAATGTTTTGGGCTCTTGCATTTGATGTCGAGTTGCCAATCTCGCATTACGTTTTACATTACTGTTACGCGTACCCAGTTATACATACACGCGAATGTTTGCACGAAGATGACGTTGCACATATAAGGGAGCCGTGACTTGTATGGTAATTCAATCGGTTGCTCTCTCTGGCGCTTTGTATTACGTGAATCACATGCGCGCTGCTCACTCACGGGGCACGCCGATCGGCTCGGTGCTGTCCGCCTTCCGCCCAGCGGATCCCAGTGCGCTCGCAAGCGTAACGAAGTTCATCGCTGACGGCGAACAGCTGGGCGTCGGCGTGCGGGTGGATTCTGTTTCCATCCTCCTCCACGGGAGCCTCCGGGGTCTGCTGGACGGCCGCGCCTGTGAAGCCGGCTGCCAGCGCCTGCGTTAACGACGGCGTCGCTCCCATGATGTTAAGGTACCAGGACGGGACCGAAGATACGTAACTATACGGTGCGATATCATAAGATAGAACTATTCTCTAAACTATACCGCCGTTCGTTTTCGCACATATCCTAATGATCCTTCAAAAATCAAAGTCAAAGCTCATCATTGTGGCTGTCATTGTCGCCATAGCACAATTACGTCTGGAATTTAAAATTAAGCGTCATCGTTTTGTAAAAACCAGAGCAGTCTCTGTCATGTAAGGCGGAGGTCTAAATGGCGGCGAATGTAAAGCTTACATGCCCGGATGTTCAAGCATGTCTTCAGAGGAATGTGAAATTCATCTTGAACGACCCATTGTATTTTTAATTGTCAGTAAGCTTAGCTTTCGCTCTTCTACACACCGTTAATTGCACAGCCCGCGACCTGGAGCGAATAAGTGTCCCCGTACCTGCGAGGAGCTCGAGAGGTCTGCGGAGGGCGGCAAAGGCTGATCGCTTTGGAAGGCACCGACCGAAGAGGCGGTTGTCCGAGCACATGTTGTGCCGTGCAGAGTTTCGATTGGTGCGCCACGGACATGAGCCATCGCCTGGTGGTTACACCATCCTCGGTCAGCGATTGAGGGGCGGTGATAGTCTTCGTCGCCGTGCCGGCAGGACATGCGGCGCCAGCGATCCCTGCGGCTGATCAGGAAGGAGTCGCCTGTGACGACTCGAATGATGTTTTCTTGGGAAAAGGGTAGATAATCAATAAAGAGAAAAGTAAAAATGAGTAGGGCGTTTTCCGATAGATCAGAAGCACATTTTACACCCCCTATTTTTTTTTCTGGGTTGGATGCTCGTAAACACATTTTTTTCAATTGGTTTTAATTGCAAGTGCCAGTGAAGACACACATCAATTATTTTCGCAAAAGCGAGACGTGTTAAAGTACAGTGTAGCTAACAGTTCGTGCAATCGAATGAACGAACGTTAATAGCGAAAACTCTTAGGCGATGCTCGGTGATTCATTTGCGTTTGCAGATAACGTTCGTTATGTCTGCGGTTGACACACCAAGGTCGTTACATTCGAAGTCCTAATGTGAAAGTTTGATATGTCTGAGACGGGATACTTATCAAAGTTCGTTATAACAGTGGCAATGAACGTAAGTTCGTTACATCCGAGTTTAATGCACGAAAGCTCCGTTCCATCCCCGGTTATCACATTAAAGGTCACTGTTTCGAAGGCAGTGCACCAGGTTTCTTTCTTTCGAGGTAGTATGCTATGCTCGTATACTAACCTAAGTATGTTCGTAGCCTGGTGGGCAAACTGCCACCTGCTGGCTATGTCATATGCCCACTGCCAGTGGAGATTGATTGACGGCGGTCGCCAATTGCGCTTGCACTCACCCCTCTTACGGTAACGAATAATAATGTTGAGATGATACAGTGCAACTCACCAGCTTTGGTCTTCGTTTGTGATCTTTGCAATATTCGTGGTCTTATCTGAAAAGCAAATAAAGCAAAAATCTTCGTGATGGCACAAAAATTAAATAAGATGATGTCGAAGGAAGCTGGCACACCTACTGCTGGAGGACACACAAAGGACAGATTTAGGATAGTCAAATTTCAATTGACTAATTTTAACAACTGTGCAAGAACCATTACTTTGATTAATAGCAAGTCTAGTCCTTCGTCTTGTGTCCCGTTCGTGTTGCGCTGAGAGCGAAAATGAACACTTACCAACTCGCCCAAATTTCCGCCTAGCTGTTCTCCTGAACATTTGATTAACAGTTTTCCCAATTCGCGTTATTGATCAATTAGCTCTCGCCCTACCGTATGCTAGCAGTCCCGGTTATCTCAGCTGGTAGAGCGACTGCTCCGGTGAAGCGGTGGTCCCGGGTTCGAACCCCAGTCTAGGACTAATTTTTTTAAGCACGAAGTTTCGGTGGAAGCTGTACAGCTTTCCTTTGTAGCCGTATGGCTGGGTTTGGGTGGATGCCACTGAGTAATTTGCTCCTTTATGAGAATTTTACTCCATCTTGGGGTATTTTGCTTAATATTTGACCAAAGGAATTTTAGCGTCTTCGGGCAGCCCGTGGCACAGTAATAGAATTTCGGCTTTTAAGAAGCACTCCCCACGACAAGCGTATCAACACCTTTCGCCAAGCATCTACGCAGGAGCGTGTGGAAGATTTCGAGGATGGCCTTCCCTTCGGTCGCGTCACCGCCGGAGTTCACGGTGGAAAAAAAAGCGCTATCTTATGTT
Organism: Amblyomma americanum; assembly: GCA_030143305.2. Taxonomy (NCBI): domain Eukaryota; kingdom Metazoa; phylum Arthropoda; class Arachnida; order Ixodida; family Ixodidae; genus Amblyomma; species Amblyomma americanum. Next base: position 105,372 of record JARKHS020035443.1, on the reverse strand, counting down.
TGCCATTCTTATATATTTTCCACTTTTGTTGCAACATCTCTGTATCACAGCATCTGTCACATAATGCGGATCATGCGTTGCAGTGTTCTGAAGAGCGCAGTACGGGTGTTCTTAAGAATATTTTATAATACCCTTATATCGTCTCTTATATCGACTTCAACCCATTCCCTGCCTGTACGTGCGTGTGTGCGTGTTTATTTGTGTATGCGTGCGTGCGCGCGCGCCTGTGTGTGTGTACGTGCTTGCGTGCGTGAGTGTGTGCGTGTGTGTGTTCGTGCATGCGTACATGCGTGCGTGTGTGTGCGTGTGGACACTCGATAACTAATAAATGCGGCAACATGCAATATGGCAGGTGGCGTGTAAGTTCATGATTGGCCTAGCAAGGTTGTTCAAGAACAACAACCGTGGATCACACAAAGTCCACCTGTGGCAGCAGCTCCGTTCCAGGGCAGTGGTGCACTGCTTAACCGCGGCAACGCTGCACCTGGAGTGGTATGAGGACCTCCAGGGGTCTATCCCTAAGCAGCTCAGGTAATCCCCCCAATATTGCAACAGGATGGTTCCATACTGGTCCTTTGTAGGGCCGGCCTTAGCCAATACGGTTCCAATGTTGGCCCAATTACCTGTGCTGCTCGGCGAATAATAAGTAGAGAAAGACTAATTCTGCATATATGGGCACTAACCCGTTAGCTTTCGCGTCACGCCCTAAAGGCGGAGCATAGACTGCGGTACGGCGGCGATTGCCTTCACGAAACTAGGTGCGCAGATCGGAAGGGGTGCGGCGGTGTCGCGGCGGCAGATAAGTAGTGCCATGCAAGCGTAGAATCGCTATCCGCTGTGGCATTGGGTTACATCATGCCGCAGGGCGCAGACTCCGTTTACAAAGTGAACAGGCGGATTTAAGCCTTCTCACAAGTAAATAGTCATAAGCGTCGCTGCCGACTTATATTGTGATACTTTATTGAAAATTCCTTGAATGATTTGTTGCCCAGCCTGTTAAAACATTGCAATATAAAAGAAGGCGAATAATGACGATGTGAATGACATAAGTGATGCTGAAGCGCAGATTCTGAGCGCGACGCATGCTGACAAAGAAAAAAGCTGGGGGCGAGGTGCGTACACCACCTCCTTTAAAACTTTCTTTTTACTAGAGCTATTCGGTTCTTCTTCCTCACTTCAGATTAATCTAAGTGCTAAGTGTCTAGGTGTAACGTATGACGCTGCGTACATTGAACGAACGCCATATACCAGCCCTTTCCAAGACAGTAAAAAACATTGAGTCTGCATTTATTGTCTCCTCTGAGGCATGCATTGTCCGTAGAATTCCCGTAAATCAATGTACGTTAGAGTAAGGTGGAACCACTTGAAATCCACATTTTTAGAAAGATCGTAACGAATAGCACAAAAGGTGTAGACTAGTTTTTGCCTGTTGCCCAAATATCTCCACGTTTCTTTTCTGCCTCAAAGTAACTGCAGCCTCCCTGCCGCGAGTTGGAACGGGCTTCATATGATCACCCAAGGGTCGAATATAAACTCTGATCCAGCACGTCTAGAAAAAAATCCGGCAAGGACGAAACCGCGGAAAAGCCGCAGCATAACGTTGCAGATATTTTTACTCTGTTTTCTTCCACTAACCGTAATTCATCGCGTGTGTGTCAGATACCTGCGTCGTGGCGTCGGCAGTGCTGGGCCGTAAGCTGGGACAGAGCAGCGTGGCGTGTTCGTCTTGGAGATGGCGATGGCTGCGCGGAGCTACGGCGGTGACCAACGTGGGCCGCGTGTTTAACAGCCCGCCGGTGTCGAGGAAGTTGTGCTGCGGACATTTGTCGCAGTACTCGTTATTAGCGTCACGTATGGTAGGCTGAGGCTGCACCATCTCTCCCATGGCTCGCATTCAGCCAGTGGTGACACCCAAACGGCCACCCAGGGTGACGTGTTCAGGACAGCTGGAAGTACAAAACCAGTTAGATACGGTTTAAAGCAACAACCAGGTTTCAAGAAAACTAAAGTTCTTAATCTGAGGAGAGGAAAAAAGCTCCATTTTTGGAATGCAAGGCTTACTGATTGCAAATGAAAAGCTACACTCTAGAGGTAAACGGCGTAAACAGCATGTGCTTCTGCGGCTTTGAAGGTAAGAAAATAACAGAGTACATTTTCAAAACAATCACAGTCTTCATATCTCACATCAACATGGGCCACATGAGCGAGGGAAAGTGTGTTCTGGATAATTGGGAAAATAAATACATGAAAGAATTTAAAAAGAAATGAAAGATCGGAGGAGGACGAAGAAGGCGTAGATAGTTCTGAAACAAGAGAAGGCAAGGATGCGATATCCAGATGTTTACCTACCTGGAATGCGCGAGCGAGAGACGGGGACTTTGGATAGAAGCAGCTTGTGAGAGTGCCAGACGCTGAGACGTGTGACTTGTGAATAAACCAGGACTGGCCTGAAAGCATTGAAGTAATTCCTTCAACGTTGGGCGCGACAACTACTGAATTTTATACTGTAATTTGGTACAAAAATAAGAAAAATATTCTCTCGTCAATAGAAAAAATTTTACAGGCGCGGAAATGCTTTCACAGTGTTTGTTTGCGCTCCCGTGCGGTACACTCTGATGTGGCTAAAAGGTGATCGTTCAAAGCTTAATCTGGCAGTGTTGAAGTGTTCCGCCAGATCTCACTTTTGAATCCCCAATATATGCTCACACACCTTACTATCATTAGCGTTCTACTTGCACTGCCCTGCATCGCAGCCCCTACAGGAGAATCACTGTAACACCAGGGAAGATTGGCTACAGCGCCTCGCAACAGATCACCTTCGAGTGGATTCGAACGGCGCGATGACCAAAGCCTTACACCGAACAGGTCACCGTCCGCATGGGCCAGAGGAGCTCGCCGTCCAATAATGCAGCCAAGTACGTGATGAGGGTGGAAATAAAAAAAGGTCTTTTACTTGGCCTGCGTCGTCGTGGACAGCTGCAGGAGCTCTAGAAAGACCGGCGGCAGAGCACGAGAGGAACGCGCGAGGAACGTGGTGCCTGGTCGCGAGAAGAACGTGCTGCTCGAGCTGACCACGAAACAATCGGCCAAAAGAAGAAAAAAAAAATTACGAAGAAAATAACTTTCACAAAATCAAACCCCGCGATTCCAAAAGGCATTTTTTTGTTTTTGTCAGCCACTTCGGCGATAAAACACGTGCTTGTGATGTGAAAAATCTGGAAATAATAAACAAGCCACAGCTCTGCAGTTTACTTAACATTGATATTGCAGAAAATGATACAATTCGCAAAATCATTATTTCAATTGGGACGCGAAATGGTAGCCTTTCTGCATTTTGTTGGATTTTGTTATGTGACGTTGCAAAATAATTGCTGGGAAGTGCATCTGTAAGTGAAATATGGTGAGAAGCATATGCCCACTAGCCCCATTGTTATAAAGATAAAAAATTTCATTGTCGCCATCTTTCTACTCTTTTTCACTGTAATCTTCATAAAATTTGTTCTTGTTCCTGACGTGCGCCATGCGTAAGTACAACACCGTGTGCTGTTCGAGCAGCGCCTGACGACGATGGGCTCATGTCGAAGTGGATAGCGGAAAATAACGACTAACTATTTTAATTCCACCAGGACTTGTCGGGCTAGTTGGTTGATCATAATGCAAAAAAAGACGAACTGCGCAACAAGAACACGGACGAAAGGGAGGCAGACACACACTAACGCAGACACACACACCTGCATTAGTGTGTGTCTGCCTCCCTTTCGTCCGTGTTCTTGTTGCGCAGTTCGTCTTTTTTGCATTTTAATCCGCCAGCGGCACGGCATTTCTATACCTCGTCCACATTTCCTACTGCGGAAAATATGCTCCGTTCATTGGCCGCCAGCTACTCAGACAAGCTAGCGATGTGCCAGGCTGTCACGAACAAGGATGGTCAGAGACAAACAGCCGCTTAGATAACCGTTCCGCAGAAGAGGGCGCCATTGCATTGGTCGTAGTACAAGCTGCAAGCCCAAATGATGAACCAAATTCAATACACGCCGTCACGGACAGCCACGCCGCTTACTGGGTGTATGCATCCGGACTACTCACCCCTCATGCACAAGATATACTAAAGGATCTCCTGGTTCATAGGCAACTATCCATGGTATCCATCGTGGTTTCCGGTTTAGCAGCGGCTAATCGCGCAGGCCCATATAATAGGCGAAGCTATCGAAATCCTGGACTGAGGATCCCTCCCACGAGGAGGAGACTTCCGCTCATTACTTTTCACATAGTTTTTTACAGTCCTAACCACCACCAACAACAAGAAACGAACACTCCGGTAAAAAATTTTCCCCATGACTGTAGTCACATTCTGCGCTTTTTTATGTCTTAGCATTGAAAATGGGTTTTTAATAAAAAAAAATGAAGTAACACACGCACATCTCGGTGGACATCCGAACCGAGCCATAAGAAAAGATATAAAGGGGGAGTGACATAAGAAAAGAGAAATGAGGTGCTCTAGTGGAAGTCTCCGGAATAATTTCGACCACCTGGAGATCTTCAACGTGCACTGACAACGCACATTACACGGGCGACTTTTGCGTTTCGCCTCCATGGAAACGCAGCCGCCTCGGTCGGGTTCGAACCCAGGTACTCTGGCTCAGTAGACCAGCGTCCTAACAACTGAACCACCGCGGCGGGTATGTCTTAGCATTACAACCCCCACGATGGCAAAGAACAGCTGCGAAGTTATCGCTTACTGCTCTCCCGGCGTCCTAGGTTAGGCGTCTGCAAAATGTTGCCACAGTACCAATCAATCCAGTGGCCCCATACCGCGGCCGAACTGTTTTAGATGGGACTTGCCGTGCCTTGTGCACTTTAGAGGCTAGAGGCTTTTGTCTTCTTCCTCGCTCGAGCTCCCTGCTGTTTTGCACGCCCAGCACGTCTAATTACCGGAGAATTCCACTGGTGGATCCGAAGCGAGGCGCACAAATCCCAAAAGAGCGCCCCATACCGCCTCGAAGCACAGCGACCGTTGTCGACCAGCGCTCCGTATGGAACGGAGTTGCATCAAAGGACCAGCGGAATTCGCGCGGTCGGTCCAGGTCCACCATGCAGTGGAACTCGAATTCATCGTCGCGGAGCAAGAAAAGCTGCTCCAGCACGACCAGTGGAAATCGCTATAAGAGTAATGCTACACTACCAATCAATCCAGTAGCGCCATACCGTGGCCGAACTGTTTTAGATGGAACTTGCCGTGCATTGCGCACTCTAGGGGTTGGAGGTTTTTGTCTTCTTCCTCGTTTGAGCTCCCTACTGTCTTGCACGCCCAGCACTTCTAATTAAACCTGGTTTGAGTGCTTCGACCGTTTATCGGTGACAATATGTCGTGCATCAGCGACAAGCTATGGCCATGTAAGCAGAGTTAAACTTCAGTTATGAACACGAGGCTGGTAATTCATGGCCATGTAAGCAGAGTTAAACTTCAGTTATGAACACGAGGCTGGTAATTCATGGAACAGCACCTTATTAAGTTACCCCAAGTTCGTTGTTAATGGTAGCACCACGTTTTTAGTCGTGGGCCACCTGGTAGTGCTCCTAACGTCCGGGAACCCTCTGCAAGAAGCTTCTTTGAGCGCCCGGCCGGTTATCGTACGCTGCTTTCGCCGTCCCGTGGACCGCAGAGATCGCTTCCCAAAGGACTGGCTCTGGTCGAGCATAGGTCAGTTGATCGAAATTATTCCGTAGACCTCCACTACGACACCGCTCTGTTTCTTCTTTCACTCCCTTCTTTAACCCTTCCCTTACGGAGCGGTTGGGGTGTCCAGCAATATATACGATAGTTACTGCGTCATTCCCGTTACTGAAAACAAATTTTCATTTTCGTCGTATTTATAACGAGCTCCTTTGCGTAGGCGGGTGGGAAGATGACCATGATCAGTTACGAATGGCTGGCCATTGTGTGAGGCGCGATAACGCCATAGAGGCCCTCTGGGAAAGAAACAGGGCGCTTTTGACAAAGGTTATTTCCTGCCGCCTCCGCGTGATGCAATGACCCTGTCGGCGTTCTCGCAAACAGTGCCGCGGCTCAGAGAGAGTTACTTGTGCTTTTATATGCGCATGCAGCATAGCTTTATGCTGGCCGGAAGGCTACTAGTAACCAAAAACCCGGCTGCAGTAGTGATCTCGCACTAGCTGTTGATAGAGTAAGACCGAATGCTCACCGATTACTGGTTCAACGTATGTCTATCAGCCGTTAGGAACATTACTCTTTGTAGATATTAGGAAAATATGGTCGTGCAGCAGCAGATGGCACCAGCATAATCTACTAAAACGGCTACACAATCTGAAAACCATCCGCCATAGTTCTCTGGCCCTGAAGCACACTAGAGCCGTTAAAGCGCTCGCGTAATGAGTACTGCCAAGTGCGCAGCTTAGCTCATGAAAGCAACGGGCAGCATGGCATTCCACAAAAAACGAAAGGCGATGGACACAACAGCGGGGGACAAAGCAGTTCTTCCTAGGCGTTCACGTTTTATGGCCAGGTGAAAATGAGACCTGGGAAGCAACATGAAAGCCCCGCACAAAACACTGTTCATGACCCTCACATAGTGGCACTCGCAAGATGCAAACACAAGGTCTAGAGCAGGCTACGGCTCAGTCCACGGAAGCCTTCTAACACGTCAGCCGCGACACGGGAAAAGTGAAACATGCTGTGGCGTGCCCAGGGCACATTCGAACAAAGCGACCCGCACACCTTGTCAGACTGCGCACGAATTTCGTCGCTGCTGTGGTGGACAACGCGCTGGCCGAATATTCTTGATCGAAGTTCTTAGGCCCATTGGTCGCTTACTGCACATTTCGCAGTGAGCTGTTGTAACTAAAAAGGCACTCGTGTGTTCAGGAAGAAAAGTCTGCTGCACATTAATCACGAAACTGGGAACAAGTCAAACGAGGCAGCAATTCTTCGTTGAACGCATGAAGAGTGCCTTGGAAACAGCCCTCTCTGAGCGTCCTTCACACAAAATTATTCTCTGGTCACTGACCTTGATTTTCGATGTTGGATTGCGTTGACACCAGGAGAGGACTATACTTGAAGGAACGCAAAGTAGCCTTGTTTCGCATTTCGCTCCAATTTTCTGTGCACCTGGCTGGCGCAAGGCATGAATACGTCGTAAAGATGAAACCCCTCAAGTTCAATGCTATCAGGCACAGATGACTCGCTTGGAGGTAACAAGTCCCATCTGGAGTTGTAGAAGTCTGGCGGCTGTGCAGCCGTTGTGCGTATAAGCACGCAAATGTTGATGATATTGCCGGGGACACAATTCGTGAATCGCCCGTTATACGCAGAATTCCCGATTGAGCTTTTGGTGTATAGCCAGGATTTGTTTACGTCCTTTATGAACACTCCGGTTCTTAATATCTTTGAATGCTTTGTAAATACTCGTGCTGCTAATGCGTTTGGATGCTTCGTAGTTTGCTGTTGGAGGATATTCAAGGAGGAGGTCACCGAGCTTGAACTGTCGCTGTTCGACCAGCTCCTTCCATAGTGTGATGATGGGTGCGCGAGGCCGCTTCACAGGGTGGGGCGGGCCGTGCGCGGTCCTGTATCGAAACACAGCAGCCCGCACCCCGAAGCGGCTCGCTTATTGAGGCTGAGACTTCAATCCCGAGGCGGGCATAGAGCGCGCAGGTTGGCCCGTGTTCCCGTAGCTGGCCTGGACGCGGCGACATCTGCGTAGCACAGGGAGAGTGAGCGTGTGAATGCAGGCATGCTTCGTAGGAGTGCAGTGCCAAAACTGCGAAAAAATTGGAGCGAACACTTAAGCTTGCGGGCAAGGTTATGACGCGACAGTGTTAATGAGTTAAAGACCATATAAGCAGAATTGGCCATTCCGTACTTAACATTCACAGTTCCCCGTCAGTCCTCATGCTACTCCTCGCGCATGGGTTAAGCGATGGGTTAAGCGAGGGGTTAAGACGGTTAAGCGATGCGCCACTACAATGCGAGGTGGGTCTTGTGCGACCCAGCTTCTCTTCCTGACCATCCTCTCGCGAGAAAAATATCCAATGTTCTTACCACGCTACACTGTTTGTTGACAATCCGGTTTGAAGGTTATGATAACGCCACAAGGTGACGTGATCAAGGGGGCCCTCCTGGCTTCTAGGTTGTTCTGGGTTTTTCTCGCGAAATTTTCTCTCACACCTAACGAAGGCTTTTCTTCTATACGGGCTCATTATTCCAATCGGGATAAATTGTCTTGGAACAGGACTGATGCTAACGCAACAATATTTTAAATTGATGCGACCCGAACGCGAACCCTGCCAGTGTTTCTTCTCTAGCAGGCAATGTTTTCGGCTCTTGTATTTGATTCCGGGTTGCCTAACTCGCATTTCGTTTTACATTACTCTTACGCGTACCCAGTTATACAGTTATACATACACGCGAATGTTTGCACGAAGATGACGTTGCACATATAAGGGAGCCGTGACTTGTATGGTAATTCAATCGGTTGCTCTCTCTGGCGCTTTGTATTACCTGAATCACATGCGCGTTGCTCACTCACGGGGCACGCCGATCGGCTCGGTGCTGTCCGCCTTCCTCCCAGCGGATCCCAGTGCGCTCGCAAGCGGACCGAAGTTCATCGCTGACGGCGAACAGCTGGGCGTCGGCGTGCTGGTGGATGCTGTCTCCATCCTCCTCCACTGGAGCCTCCGGGGTCTGCTGGACGGCCGCGCCTGTGAAGCCGGCAGCCAGCGCCTGCGTTAACGACGCCGTCGCACCCATAATGTTAAGGTACAAAGACGAGGACGAAGATACGCAACTATACGGTGCGATATCATAAGATAGAACTGCTCTCTAATGTATACCGCCGTTGCTTTTCGCACATATCCTAATGACCCTTCAAAAATCAAATTCAAAACTCATCATTGTCGCTGTAATTATCAGCTTAGCACAATTACGTCAGGGATTTGAAATTAAGCGTCATCGTTTTACAAAAACCAGAGCAGTCTCTGTCATGTAAGGCGAAGGTTTAAATGGCGGCGAATGTAGAGTTTAAATGTCCGGTTGTTCAAGCATGTCTTCAGAGAAATATGAAATTCATCTTGAACTGCCCATTGTATCTTTATTTATTGTGTCCTCAGAAAGCTTACCTTTCGTTCTCCTACACACCGTTAATTGCACAGCCCACGACCTGGAGCGAATAAGTTTCCCCGAACCTGCGAGGAGCTCGTGAGGTGTGCGGAGGGTGACGAAGGCTGATCGCTATGGAAGGCACCGATCGAAGAGGTGGCTGCCAGAGCACATGTTGTGCCGTGCAGAGTTTCGGTTGGTGCGCCACGGACATGAGCCATCGCCTGGTGGTTACACCATCCTCGGTCAGCGATTGAGGGTCGGGGGTGGCCTTCGTCGCCGTGCAGGCAGGACAGGTGGCGCCAGCGGTCCCTGCGGCTGATTCGGAAGGATTTAGTGCACCTGTGGGAAACCCGGGGACACCAAACAAGCCAACAGCGTGGCGTCACTAAAAAGCTTGTTGTTGGTGAGTTTAAGATCGGGCAATATAAATCACAAAGAAAAATACGATGACCTGGAACGATTAGAAAGATGACCTTACAAGCGGTGAACTAGAGACTGCATGTTAAATTAAATAACGCAAACAAAATATGTAGGGCTGTGCGAATAGTACTTTTACAAACCGAATCGATTACAAATACTGCAGCTCTGCTGTCGAAACAAATACAAATACCTTGTCTAGAAACAAATAAAATGCGAATCGAATACTCTTGTAGTAGATTGAACAGTTGGGCGAGTTGGTACGTATTAATTTTGAGCAGAAAAGAGCGCAAATGGACGAAGGACCCAGAAAGCGGTAACATACAGGAATAGCGATGACCATTTTCAAGAATTTTCTACTCTTGTGTAAATATTCAAAGAGCAACCGCAAAAAACAGTGAAACGTTTTTCGCAGCAGTTACAATTGTTGAAAGACGCAACACTACTATAGACTTGGTGGTCGCAGCACAAAGTCAGTATATTAAATTTATCATTATGATGTTATGCGTACAGAGTGCGTTTTGCTGATAACGGAAGGTAATGAACTGGCATCCGGTCCAGTGCATGACACATTCGTAAGCTACGTATGAGGCATGTTGTCTGCGGAGAGGGATAAAGGTCAGGATTGCTGAAGCAGCCTGGGCCCTGCCATGTCGCAATCTCTGAGGCCATGTGTGAGGATTATGAATATCGCCAAGGGAATGGGCCGCACCACGGAACTGGATCCTCCAACCGGCCTACACCAAACGCGGCAGCATGATATACGGCATGCAGGGTCCCTGTATTTAGAATAGTGGTGGAAGAAAAATAGTGCAGGGCTCATTCGAACTTCGCCAAAATGTTTCGAAACGCATTCGATAACCTGAGTACGTATTCGATGTTTCGCGTAATTTTGAACATACACCATTTGATTAGTTCCAAAAATTGAATAACAGGATATTAGATTCTGTATGAGCAATTTCAAATATTCGCACGCCTCTACATATGTCCTCCGTATAAATATGTATGTTTCATGGTAAAAAAAAAATCCAGAGTTGGCATTGGGGTATTTATTCCTGTCATTCCTATGTTTCTGTTTTCCGCGATGACAGCAGTTTCTAGTGAAGTAAAGGGGGCACTGCCTTGCACTCGCCTTAACTGACAGGGTGCTGCCGCGGTGGCTCAGTGGTTATGGCGCTCGACTGCTGACCCGAAAGACGCGGGTTCGGTGCCGGCCGCGGCGGTTAAATTCGATGGAGTTGGAATTCTAGATGCCCGTGTACCGTGCGATGTCAGTGCACGTTAAAGAACCCCAGGTGTTCGAAATTTCCGGAGTCCGTTCCGTACGGCGTCCCTCATATGCCTGAGTCGCTTTCGGACGTTAAACGCCCATAAACCATGAACCATAACTCACAGGATTCGTGCTACGAGCATCATTTACCTGAACAAGAGTTTTTCGCAGCACTTAACACACGTTCGAAACCGGACCTTCAAAATTGATATTGTTCGTTATGGTCCAGTCAACACGAAGAAGTTTATTATATAAAAGGTGGTTTATTAAGGTCCTTTATGTTCGAGGAAGTACGCTAAGTTCGAGCACGTAGTGGTGTGACTAATTTCGTTCGTAGCCCAGTGGACACGTTGCCGCTCGCCCGCTGTTGCAGGCGTGTCACCTGCCATTCACTGACTCCACTAATGCGAGCGAATTAATCACAGTGCGAATATACAAGGCAACTCACCAGCTTTGATCCTCGTTGATGATCTTTGTAATATTCGTGGTCTTATCTGCAAGCAAAAGTGAGCAAAATTCTGATTGAATTTGTGCAAAAATTGAATAAGTTGACGCCGAAGCAAGCTAGCACACCCAATAGGGGAGGACACGCGCAGACTAAATTCAAGTATTCTAATTCCAGTTACCTTTATTTTATAAACCATGTGAAAAAATACTTAGCCGGTCACACAAAGCTTGAAATGACGTGCAAACTTGGAAGCGCACTTAGGAAGCACGTATTTTCTCAGCGTCAGCAATGTGCCACCGCGAGGTTAGGGGTAAATTTAAAGCCAACGAGGGTTTGCATCTCGGCCGCGCAAAGTGGGTCGTTTTGGATAGACAGCTTTGCAAATGTATGAAAAATGGGAGGAACCTCATCAAAGTTTAGGGCTTCCATCGATGCTTAAAACCCTGCTACGTGGCCTAGAAGAAAAACTATCTGGGCTGAGAACTTTTGGCAAAGAATGTACATTTTCAGATGGTTGAGAGAAAACTAAGAGGGAGTAAGAAGTAGAAAAGGAAAGAAAATCATGTCCAGCAATTTCGAACAAAAATTTTGACACAGAAAATTATCAGATACTTTTACAGTAATATTGAAGGCAATGCACATTCTTCTGGGATGTACCAAATTTTTTTGTTTTAAAGTGTTTCCATCGGTCGCATCGAATAGTTAGGCTCCCATAGAAAAGCAATGGGGAAAGCTTTTGACGACAGCAAAAGCGTTAATAGAAAACATATTCAGGACGGTCGTCGGGTGTTCTGCAGATATGCTGATTGTTATACTGAAATTTCACGTCATATAAATAAGATGCGTTCATGAATGGTTTTCCGCTCAAAAATGCTTTTGTCCACAAATGTAGTGTATGGTTAATGCTTTTGAAAATCAGCTGCAAAAGTGAGGGTAATTTCTTTGCAATATGCATGCAGGCTGCTGGCGCTCATGCGGGCAAGGTCTAAATGTGGACGGGAGGATATCGTAAGCGAAGGCCGCTCCTTTCGTCGATTCCGTCGCAAATACAGAAAAGGCCAGCCGCATATCCTCAAAAACAGCATGATAAATTATCTCTCTGCTGTATTCAAGTGTCGTCTAAGCATAAAATATGAGTCTTATCGATATTTAGAGGTTGTACCGAAATTCTAAAATTACTCATTCGCTTTGTTGTTTCCAAACATTTGGAGCCAACATCAATCTATTACACTAGTTGCCCGAGAATTCTTTCGGCGAGAATTTTGTGTGTTGGGGCTAGATACATGCCACATAATTTTTGAGAACGGAACTGTTCTACACTGCAATAGCTGTTCTTGATATTGCTTGCTAAGCCAGCTTGGTTTAGTGCTCAATGAGGGGCTCACCCATATTTGCTGCGCAGCTTAGATCTGTGGCAGCCACGCAGGGATGGGGCGGTGTCCTGCATGCTGCGTCAGCTGCACGCTGTCCGGAACGCGTCTCGGGAGCGATGATGTCCTTGGTCTCTCGAAGCCTCTGCGGCAATGTCCCACCTCCTCGACAGCTGTCTTTGAGCCGGATCTGCAAGGGTGCCAGATCGGGCTGATGATTAAAAAAGACATACTTCTAAGTGAGCACGCGAAAAGCAGTTTAAATAGACGGCCATTGAAAAGCTGAGCTTTATAATGAATGCCACTCTGATGCATACAAATAGCGCTGAATGTAGGAGGGAATATCAGCCTGTATTAAACTTGTGCTACTATCACAAAACAGTGGAGGTCTTAATTAATCTCTGATTTAAGGGTATTACGTGACAGCGTAATGCAGTAATTCTCATATATGCAGAAATAATTATTTGCATTCAGCGAATTTTCTGGTCAAAGGAGCCTTTAACGCTATCGCGTTAATTTAACGGACATATGGGAAATCGACGCGGATTGAAACGAAACAAGCTCGCGTGCATGGTTCGAAAGAAATCCACTCATGACTCACGGATTGCGCGTAACCGTGTGCACGTGAGTAATGCCTTCTCCACTTCGCTCGTTAGCGGCGGTGCGTGGTCGAAGGGGAATTGAACCAAACCTTCTGGAACCTATCTCCTCTGCAGACCAAAGGCGATGCGCGCCTCACGGACGGATGAGGGAGCGTTGGTATTCTCGACGTTACTGTATGCGCGCAACTCGTTGAGCACGGTGGCACTAAGAGGCGCCGCGCAACCTTGGAATGAAGGACTTTGTGTCATTGGTCAGCCCGTAGCAGAGTATTAGCGTTTAGCTTTGAAAAAGCACTCTCCTACGACTCCCGTGTCAAAACCTTTCGCCATGGACCGGCGCAGTAGCGCGCACAGGTTTTCGGGGACGTCCTCTTAGGGAAAAAAAATCGTTTTCTTTTGATTGCCATTCGATGTAGTGGTGCACTTTTTTTGTAACATCTCTGTTTGTATCATAGTATCTGTTCCGCAATACGGCCCATCGTTGCATTTCTTTTAAGAGCGCTGTGCAGGTGTTGTTAAGAGTGTTATATAATACTTCTGCACAATCTCTTCGCACTACATATCCTGTATTTCTTTTTAGAACCTTTGACTACGACCTATTATATGGCTTGCGAAAGGCAAAAGCTGGATATCAAATGACAGCGCACCCTTGTCACATAGTAGCTGGTTATCTGCTGAGGCTGTCGCGCAGAGTCCAGGGTATCTGTGCGGTCGGAACCGCTGCTCCTAAGCGCTCATAGTGTCGTTGCGCAACAAGTGTGCCTGGGAACCTACGATTTTTGTCATACTTTGTTGACAGTTCCGTTGAATTATTTTTACCGAGCGTTTTAAAAAACAAGGCGAAAAATGCGGTATCTGAACCACGAAAAATAGTTGAAGACAGAATGTGAGCGTGGTGTTTGCTGAAAAAAAGAAGCTGCGGTGTGAGGCGCGCACATCTTTTCGTAGCTTTTGTGTTACTGCGGATGGTAAAACTTTATCCGGTTTTTCTTACCTTCAGATCATTCGAAGTGCTATGCGTCTGGGTATATTTTATCACGCTGTCCACATTAGAGCGGAAGGACCCATTCTGATTAGCGAAAGAAAGAACGCCATGAACCTGCCTTATTTTTCCAGGAATCTTAACAGCATTGATGCAGCACTTATTGTCTGCTATAAGGCACACATTGTTCGTAAAAGTCGGTAATTCAGTGTACGTTAGGACAAGACGGAACAGGCTTAAATTTAGATTTCAAAGACGTGGTAACGAATAGCACAAGAGCTGCACACAAGGCCTTGCCTCTTTACCCAGTATTTCCACGTTTCCTTTCTTACCAAAAGTCACCGCAGACTCCCAGCTGGTGTGTATTGTCATGCGGGCATATCGATCAACGAAGGATCTCATGGCAACTCTGATCTGGCAAATCTTAACCCAACAAAGGTCGCGGACAAGGCGCAGTAGAAAGTTGGAAAAACATTTGCTCTTTTTGTCTGCCTTAACCGTAATGTGTAGAGTATGTGCCACATACCTGCGTCGTGGCGTCGGCAGTGCTGGGTCGTGAGCAGGGACAGAACAGCGTGGTGTGCACGTCTTGGAGATGGCGATGGCTGCGCGGAGCTACGGCGGTGACCAACGTGGGCCGCGTGTTTAACAGTCCGCCGGTGTCGAGGAAGTTGTGCTGCTGACATTTGTCGCAGTACTCGTTATTAGCGTCACGTATGGTAGGCCGAGGCTGCACCAGCTCTCGCATGGCTCGCATTCAGCCAGTGGTGACACCCAAACGGCCACCCAGGGTGACGTCTTCAGGACAGCTGGAAGTAGAAAACCACTTATATACGTTTTACAGAAAGAACCAGGTTAAAAAAAAAACTAAAGTTATTACTCTGACGTGAGGAAGAAAAGCTCCATTTTTGGAATGCAGGGCTTACTGATTGCAAATGAAAAGCTACACTCTACAGGTAAACGGCGTAAACAGTATGTGCTTCTGCGGCTTTGAAGGCAGGAAATTACAGAGTACATTTTCAAAACAATCAAGTCTTCATATCTCACATCAACATGGGTTTCATGAGCGTGGGAAAGTGTGTTATGGATTATTAGGAAAATTAGATACATGAAAGAATTGAAAAAAAAAATGAAAGATCAGAGGAGGACAAAGAAGACGCAGATAGTTCTGAGACAGAGAGAAGCAAGGATGCGATATTCAGATTTTTACCTACCTGGAATGCGCGAGCGAGGGACGGGGACTTGGTAAGAAGCAGCTTGTGGGAGTGCCAGACACTGAGACGTGTGCCTTGTGAATAAACCAGGACTGGCCTGAAAGCAATGACATAATTCCTTCAACGTTGGGCGTGACAACAGCTGCACTTTATGCTGTTATTTGGTACAACAATAATAAAATATTCTCTCGTCAATGAGAAAAAAAATATTACAGGCGCGGAAAGGCTTTCACAGTTTGAGTTTACGCTCCCGTGCGTACACTCTGATGTGGTTAAAAGGTGATCGTTCGAGGCTTAATCTGGCAGTGTAGAAGTGTTCCGCCAGATCTCACTTTTGAATCCCAAAAAGGTGTTCAGACACCTTACTCTCATTAGCGTTCTACTTGCACTGCCCTGCATCGTCAGCCCCTACAGGAAAATCACTGTGCCACTCAGGGAAGATTGGCTACAGCGCTCGCTGCAGATCACCTTCGAGTGGATTCGAACGGCGCGATGACCAAAGCCTCACACCGAACAGGTCACCGTCCGCATGCGCCGGAGGAGCTCGCCGTCCGAGAACGGTGCCAAGGGCGAAATAAGGGTGCGAATAAAAAGGCTCTCTTACTTGGCCTGGGTCGTCGTGGATAGCTGCGGGAGCTCTAGAAAGACCGGCTGCAGTGCACGAGAGGAACGCGCGAGGAACGTGGTGCCTGGTCGCGAGAAGAACGTGCTGCGCGAGCTGCCGACGGAACAATCGGTCAAAAGAAGAAGAAAAAATTACGAAGAAAATAACTTTCACACAAATCAAACCCCGCGATTCCAAAGAGGCATTTTTTTTGTTTTTGTCAGCCACTTCGGTGATAGAACACGTGCTAGTGATGTGAAAAATCTGGAAATAATAAACAAGCTACAGCTCTGCAGTTTACTTAACATTGATATTTCAGAAAATGATACAATTCGCAAAAAAATTATTTCAATTGGGACGCGAAATGATAGCCTTTCTGCATTTTGTTGGATTTTGTTATGTGACGTTGCAAAACAATTGTTGGGAAGTGCATCTGTAAGTGAAATATGGTGAGAAGCATATGCCCACTAGCCCCATTGTTATAAAGATAAAAAAGTTTATTGTCGCCATCTTTCTACTCTTTTTCACTGTAATCTTCATAAAATTTGTTCTTGTGCCTGACGTGCACCATGCGTAAGTACAACACCGTGAGCTGTTCGAACAGCGCCTGACGACGATGGGCTCATGCCGAAGTGGATAGCGAAAAATCACGACTAACTATTTTAATTCATCGAGCGGCATAGGATTTCTATACCTCGTCCACATTTCCTACTGCGGAAAATATGCTCAGTTCATTGGCCGCCAGCTACTCAGACAAGCTAGCGATGCGCAAGGTTGTCACGAACAAGGATGGCCAGAGACAAGACAGCCGCCATAGATAACCGCTCCGCAGAAGAGGGCGCCATTGCATTGGTCATAATACAAGCTGCATGAAGCCCACATGATGAACCAAATGCAATACACGTCGTCACCGACTGCCACGCCGCATACTGGGTGTATGCATCCGGACTGCTCCCCCCTCCCCCCCCACGCGCAAGATATACTGAAGGATCTCCTGGATCCTAGATAACTATCCATGGTATCCATCGCGGTTTCCGGTTTAGCAGCGGCTAATCGCGCAGGCCCATAGGATAGGCGAAGCTATCGAAATCCTGGACTGAGGATCCCTCCCACGAGGAGGAGACTTCCGGTCACCATTTTTCACATAGTTTTTCACAGTCCTAACCACCACCACAACAAGAAAGGAACACTCCGGTAAAAAATTTTCCCCATGACTGTAGTCACATTCTGCGCTTTTTTTAATGTCTTAGCATTGAAAATTGGTTTTTGATGAAAAGAAATGACGAAGTAACTCTCGCATATCTCGGTGGACACCCGAACCGAGCCATAAGGGAAGGTATAAAGGTGGGAGTGACAGAAGAAAGGAGAAAAGAGGTGCTCTAGTGGAAGTCTCCGGAATAATTTCGACCACCTGGGGATCTTTAACGTGCACTGACATCGCACATCTACACGGGCGACTTTTGCGTTTCGCCTCCATGGAAACGCAGCCGCCTTGGTCGGGTTCGAACCCAGGTACTCTGGCTCAGTAGACCAGCGTCCTAACAACTGAGCCACCGCGGCGGGTATGTCTTAGCATTAAAACCCCCACGATGGCAAATAACAGCTGCGAAGCTAACGCTTACTGCTCTCCCGGAGTCCTAGGTTAGGCGTCTGCAAAATATGTAGTGCATCAGCCACAAGCTATGGCCATGTAAGCAGAGTTAAACTTCAGTTATGAACACGAGGCTGGTAATTCATGGAACAGCACCTTATTAAGTTACTCCAAGCACGTTCTTAATGGTAGCACCACGTTTTTAGTCACGGCCTTTTAGTGACTGTGTAAATGTCTTCTATGAGGAGGAAAAGGAGGAGGAAGTAACTTTATTCAAATAGAACGAAAAAAAATGTCGAGGGCCACCTGGTAGGGCTCCTAACGTCCTGGAGCCCTCTGCAAGCAGCTTTTTTGAGCGCCCGGCCGATTAGCGTACGCTGCTTTCGCGGACCTGTGGACCGCAGAGTCGCCTCCCAAAATACTGAGTCTGGTTGAGCATGGGTGGTACAGTTGATCGAAATTATTCCGGAGACCTCCACTACGGCACCGCTCTGTTCGTTTCTTCTTTCACTCCCTTTAAACCTTCCCTTACGGCGCGGTTGGGGTGTCCAGCGATATATATGATAGTTACCGCGTCATTCCCGTTACTGAAAACAAATTTTCATTTTCATCGATTTATTACATGCTTCCTTGTGTAGGCGAGCGGGGAAGGAGGCCATGATCACAGTCGCGAATGGCTGGCCATTGTGTGAGGCGCGATAACGCCATGGCGGCACTCTGGGAAAGTAACGGGGCGCTTTTGACAAAGGTTGCTTCCTGCCGCCTCCGCGTAATGCAATGACCTTGTCGGCGTGCTCGCAAACAGTGCCGCGGCTCAAAGAGAGTTAAGTGCTTGTGCTTATACATGCGCATGCAGCATAGCTTTATGCTGGCCGGAAGGCTACTAGTAACCAAATACCCGGCTGCAGTAGTGATCTCACACTAGCTGTTGATGGAGTAAGACCGAATGCTCTACCGATTACTGGTTCAACGTATGTCTATCAGCCGTTAGGATCAGTACTCTTTGTAGATATTAGGAAATTATGGTGGTGCAGCTGGCAGATGGCACCAGTATAATCTTACTAAACCGGCTACACAATCTTGAAAACCATCCGCCATGGTTCTCTGGCACTGAAGCACACTAGAGCCGTAAAACCGCTCGTGTAAAGAGTACTGCCAAGTAGTGCGCAGCTTGTCTCATGAAAGCAACGGGGAGCATGGCATTCCACAAAAGGGAACGACGATAGAAACCACAGCGGGGGACAAAGCAGTACTTTCAAGGCGTTCACAATTTATGGCCAGGTGACAATGAGACCTGGGAAGCATCATGAAAGTCCGCACGAAGCACTGCTCATGACCCTCACATAGTGGCACTCACAGATGCAACCACATGGTCTACAGCAGGTTACGGCTCAGTCCATGGAAGCCTACTAACACGTCAGCCGCGACACGGGAAAGTGAAACATGCTGTGGCTTGCCCAGGGCACATTCGAGCAAAGCGACCCGCACACCTTGTCAGACTGCGCACGAATTTCGTCGCTGCTGTGGTGGACAACGCGCTGGCGGAATATCATTGATCGAAGTTCTTAGGCACATTGGTAGACACTCCACATTTCGCAGTCAGCTGCTGTAACTAAAAAGGCACTCGTGAGTTCAGGAAGAAAAGTCTGGTCAACAGTAAACCACGAAACTGGGAACAAGTCAAACGAGCCCGCAATTCTTCGTTGAACGCATGGAGAGTGCCATAGAAACGGCCCTCTCTGAGCGTCCTTCACACAAAATTATTCTCTGGTCACTGACCTTGATGTTCGATGTTGGATTGCGTTGACACCAGCAGAGGACTATACTTGAAGGAACGCAAAGTAGCCTTGTTCGCATTTCGCTCCAATTTTCTGTGCACCTGGCTGGCGCAAGGCATGAATACGCCGTAAAGATGAAACCACTCAAGTTCAATGCTATCAGGCACAGATGACGCGCTTGGAGGTGACAAGTCCCATCTGGAGTTGTAGAAGCCAGGCGGCCGTGCTGCCGTTGTGCGTATAAGCACGCACATGTTGATGATATTGCCGGGGACACAATTCGTGAATCGCCCGTTATACGCAGAATTCCCGATTGAGCTTTTGGTGTATAGCCAGGATTTGTTTACCTCCTTTATAAGCACTGCGGTTCTTAATATCTTTGGATGCTTTATAAATACTCGTGCTGCTAATGCGTTTGGATGCTTCGTAGTTTGCTGTTGGAGGATATTCAAGGAGGAGGTCATCGAGCTTGAACTTTCGCTGTTCGACCAGCTCCTTCCATAGTGCGGTGACGGGTGCGCGAGGCCGCTTCACAGGGTGGGGCGGGCCGTGCGCGGTCCTGTATCGAAACACAGCAGCCCGCACCCCGAAGCGGCTCGCTTATTGAGGCAGAAGACCCCAAACCCGAGGCGGGCACACAGCGCGCAGGTTGGCCCGTGTTCCCGTAGCTGGCCTGGACGCGGCGACACCTGCGTAGCACAGGGAGAGTGAGCGTGTGAATGCGGGCATGCTTCGTAGGAGTGCAGTGCCAAAACTACGAAAAAATTGGAGCGAACACTTAAGCTTGCGGGCAAGGGTATGACGCGACAGTGTTAATGAGTTAAAGCCCATATAAGCAGAATTGGTCATTTCCGTACTTAACATTCACAGTTCCCCGTCAGTCCTCATACTACTCCTGGCGCAGGGGTTAAGCGATGGGTTAAGCGAGGGGTTAAGACGGTTAAGCGATGCGCCACTACAATGCGAGGTGGGTCTTGTGCGACCCAGCTTGCTCTTCCTGAGCAACCTCTCGCGAGAAAAATATCTAATGCTCTTACCATCGCTACACAGTTTGTTGACAATCCGGTTTTAAGGTTATGATAACGCCACAAGGTTACGTGATCAAGGGGGCCCACCTGGCTTCTAGGTTGTTCTGGGTTTTTCTCGTGAAATTTTCTCTCACGCCTAACGAAGGCTTTTCTGCTATACGGGCTCATTATTCCTATCGGAATAAATTGTCTTTGAACAGGACTGATGCTAACGCAACAATATTTTAAATTGAAGGCGACCTGAACGCGAACCCTGCCAGTGTTTCTTCTCTAGCAGGCAATGTTTTCGGCTCTTGTATTTGATTCCGGGTTGCCTAGCTCGCATTTCGTTTTATATTACTGTTACGCGTACCCAGTTATACATACACGCGAATGTTTGCACGAAGATGACGTTGCACATATAAGGGAGCCGTGATTTGTATGGTAATTCAATCGGTTGCTCTCTCTGGCGCTTTGTATTACGTGAATCACATGCGCGTTGCTCACTCACGGGGCACGCCGATCGGCTCGGTGCTGTCCGCCTTCCTCCCAGCGGATCCCAGTGCGCTCGCAAGCGGACCGAAGTTCATCGCTGACGGCGAACAGCTGGGCGTCGGCGTGCGGGTGGATGCCGTCTCCATCCTCCTCCTCGGGAGCCTCCGGGGTCTGCTGGACGGCCGCGCCTGTGAAGCCGGCTGCCAGCGCCTGCGTTAACGACGCCGTCGCTCCCATGATGTTAAGGTACCAGGACGAGGACGAAGATACGTAACTATACGGTGCGATATCATAAGATAGAACTGCTCTCTAATGTATACCGCCGTTGCTTTTCGCACATATCCTAATGACCCTTCAAAAATCAAATTCAAAACTCATCATTGTCGCTGTAATTATCAGCATAGCACAATTACGTCAGGGATTTGAAATTAAGCGTCATCGTTTTGAACAAAACCAGAGCAGTCTCTGTCATGTAAGGCGAAGGTCTAAATGGCGGCGAACGTAAACCTTACATGCCCGGTTGTTCAAGCATGTCTTCAGAGGAATGTGAAATTCATCTTGAACTGCCCATTGTATTTTTATTTGTTGTGTCCTCAGAAAGCTTACCTTTCGTTCTTCTACACACCGTTAGTTGCACAGCCCACGACCTGGAGCGAATAAGTGTCCCCGTACCTGCGAGGAGCTCGAGAGGTCTGCGGAGGGCGACGAAGGCTGATCGCTATGGAAGGCACCGATCGAAGAGGCGGTTGTCCGAGCACATGTTGTGCCGTGCAGAGTTTCGATTGGTGCGCCACGGACATGAGCCATCGCCTGGTGGTTACACCATCCTCGGTCAGCAATTGAGGGTCGGTGGTGGTCTTCGTCGCCGTGCAGGCAGGACAGGTGGCGCCAGCGGTCCCTGCGGCTGATTCGGAAGGATTTAGTGTACCTGTGGGAGGCCCGGGGACACCCTGGCAGAGCCAACGCTCGTAGGACCCCAACAAGCCAACAGCGTGGCGCCACTAAAAAGCTTGTTGGTCAGTTTAAGATCGGGCTATATAAGTCACAAAGAAAATTACAACGACATGGTACAATTAGAAAGATGACTTTACACGCGCTGAACTAGAGAGTGCATGTTAAATTAAATAAGGCAAGCCAAATATGTAGGGCTGTGCGAATAGTACTTTTCCAAACCGAATCGAATACGAATACTGCAGCTCTGCTGTCGAAACGAATACAAATACCTTGTCTAGAACCAAATCAAATGCGAATCGAATACTCTTGTAGTATATTGGACAGTTGGGCGAGTTGGTACGTATTAATTTTGAGCAGAAAAGAGCGCAAACGGACGAAGGACCCAGAAAAAGGTAACATAGAGACATAGCGCTGACTTTTTTAAGAATTTTCTACTCTTGTGTGAATATTCAATGAGCAACCGCGAAAAAGAGTGAAATGTTTTTCGCAGCAGTTACAGTTGTTGAAAGACGCAGCACTGCTATCGATTTGGTGGTCGCAGCACAAGAGTCAGTATATTAACTTTATCATTATGATGTTATGCGTACAGGAAAAGTGCGTTTTGCTGATAACGGAAGGTAATGAACTAGCATCCGGTCCATTGCATGACACATTCGAAAGCTACGTATGAGGCATGATCTCTGCGGAGAGGGATAAAGGTCAGGTTTGCTGAAGCAGCCTGGACCCTGCCATGTCGTCCAATCTCTGAGGCCATGTGTGAGGATTATGAATACCGCCAAGGGAATGGGCCGCACCGCGGAACTGGATCCTCCAACCGGCCTACAGCAAACGCGGCAGCATGATATGCGGCATGCAGGGTCCCTGTATTTAGAATAGTGGTGGAAGAAAAATAGTGCAGGGCTCATTCGAACTTCGCCAAAATGTTTAGAAACCTATTCGATAACCTGAGTACGTATTCGATGTTTCGCGTAATTTTTAACATACACTATTTGATTAGTTCCAAAAATTGAATAACAGGATATTAGAATCTGTATTAGCAATTTCAAATATTCGCACGCCTCTACATATGTCCTCGTATAAATATGTATGTTTCATGGTAAAAAAAAAGTTCGCAGTTGGCATTGGGGTATTTATTACTGTCATTCCTATGTTTCTGTTTTCCGCGATCGCACAGTTTCTAGTGAAGTAAAGGGGGCACTACCTTGCACTCGCCTTAACTGACAGGGGTGCTGCGGCGGTGGCTCAGTGGTTATGGCGCTCGACTGCTGACCCGAAAGACGCGGGTTCGGTGCCGGCCGCGGCGGTTAAATTCGATGGAGTTGGAATTCTAGATGCCCGTGTACCGTGTGATGTCGTGCACGTTAAAGAACCCGAGGTGTTCGAATATTTCCGGAGTCCTTCCGTACGGCGTCCCTCATAGCCTTAGTCGCTTCGGGAAGTTAAACGCCCATAAACCATGAACCATAACTCACAGGATTCGTGCTACGAGCATCATTTACCCGGAAGAAGAGTTTTTCGCAGCACTTAACACACGTTCGAAACCGGACCTTCAAAACTGATATTGTTCGTTATGGTCCAGTCAACACGAAGAAGTTTATTATATAAAAGGTGGTTTATTACGGTCCTTTATGTTCGAGGAAGTACGCTAAGTTCGAGCACGTAGTGGTGTACTAATTTCGTTCGTAGCCCAGTGGACACGTTGCCGCTCGCCCGCTGTTGCAGGCGTGTCACCTGCCATTCACTGACTCCACTAATGCGAGCGAATTAATCACAGAGCGAATATACAAGGCAACTCACGAGCTTTGATCCTCGTTGATGATCTTTGTAATATTCGTGGTCTTATCTGCAAGCAAAAGTGAGCAAAATTCTGATTGAACTTGTGCAAAAATTGAATAAGTTGACGTCGAAGCAAGCTAGCACACCCAATAGGGGAGGACACGCGCAGACTAAATTCAAGTATTCTAATTTCAGTTACCTTTATTTTATAAACCATGTGAAAAAATACTTAGCACGTCACACAGAAAGCGTGAAATGACCTGTGCAAACTTGGAAGCGCACTTAGGAAGCACGTATTATCTCAGCGTCAGCAATGTGCCACCCGAGGTTAGGGGTAAATTTAAAGCCAACGAGGGTTTGCATCTCGGCGACGCAAAGTGGGTCGTTTTGAATAGACAGCTTTGGAAATGTATGGAGAATGAGAGGAACCTCATCAAAGGTTAGGGCTTCCATCGATGCTGAAAATCCCTGCTACGTGGCCTAGAAGAAAAACTCTCTGGGCTGAGAACTTTTGGCAAAGACTGTACATTTTCAGATGGTTAGAGAAAACTTAGAGGGAGTAAGAAGTAGGGAAAGAAAGAAAATCATGTCCAGCAATTTCGAACGAAAATTTTGACACATAGAAAAATATCCGATACTTTTACAGTAATATTGAAGGTAATGACACATTGTCCTGGTATGTACCAATTTTTTTTTGTTTTAACGAGTTTCCATCGGGCGCATCGAGTAGTTAGGCTCCCATAGAAAACCAATGGGGAACGCTTTTGACGACAGCAAAAGCGTTAATAGACAACAAATTCAGGACGGCCGTCGGGTGATCTGCAGATATGCTGATTGTTATAGTGAAACTTCACGTCATATAAATAAGGTTGCGTTCATGAAATGGTTTCCCGCTCAAAAATGCTTTTGTCCACAAATGCAGTGTATGGCTAAGGCTTTTGGAAAATGAGCTGCAAAAGTGAGGGTGATTTATTTAGCAATATGCCATACAGGCTGCTGGCGCTCATGCGGGCAAGGTCTAAATGTGGCCGGGAGGATATCGTAAGCGAAGGCGTCTCCTTTCGTCCATTTCGTCGCAGATACAGAAAAGGCCAGCCGCATATCCTCCAAAACAGCATGATAAATTATCTCTCTGCTGTATACAGGTGTCGTCTAAGCATAAAATATGAGTCTTATATATTTGCGGTTGTCCGAAATTCTAAATTACTCATTCGCTTTGTTTTTTCCAAACCTTTGGAGCGAACATCAATCTATTAGACTAGTTGCCCCAGAATTCTTGTGGGCTGAGAATATTGTGCGTTGGGGCTGGACACATGCCACATCAAATCAGAGAACGGAGCTGTTCCTGCACAGCATTATGCTGTTCTTGGTGTTGCTTAGCTAAGCCAGCTTGGTTTCGGTGCTCAATGAGGGGCTCACCGATATTTGCTGCGCAGCTTAGATCTGTGGCAAGCTCACGCAGGGATGGGGCGGTGTCCTGCATGCTGCGTCAGCTGCACGGAGCCCGGAATGCGTCTCGGGAGCGATCCTGTCGTTGGTCTGTCGAAGCCTCTGCGGCAATGTCCCACCTCCTCGACGGCTGTCATTGAGCCGGACTGTCCAAGGGTGCCAGCTCGGGCTGATAGATTAGAGAAGACATACTTCTAAGAGAGCACGCGGAATGCAGTATAAATAGACGGCCTTGAAAAGCGGAGCTTTAGAATGAGTGCCACTCTGAGGCAGAGAAGCAGCGCTGAATGGAGTAGGGAATATCAGCCTGTATTAAACTTGTGCTACAATCACAAAACAGTGGAGGTGACAATTAAGCTCTGCTTTAAGGGTATGGCGCGACCAGCGTAATGCAGTAATTCTCATATATGCAGAAAGTCATTATTTGCATTCAGCGAATTTTCTGGTCAAAGGTGCCTTTAACGCTATCGCGTTAATGTAACGGACATTACGGGAAATCGACGCGGCGCGAAACGAACACAAGCTCGCGTGGATGGTTCGAAAGCAATCCAGTCATGACTCACGGATTGCGCGGAACCGTGTGCACGTGAGTAATGCCTTCTCCACATCGCTCGTTAGCGGCGGTGCGTGGTCGAAGGCGGAAGCGACCCGAACCTTCTGGAACCTATCTCCTCTGCAGACCAAAGGCGATGCGCGCCTCACGGACGGATGAGGGAGGGCTGGTACTCTCGACGTTACTGTATGCGCGCAACTCCTTGAGCACGGTGGCACAAAGAGGCGCCGCGCGACCTATGAATGAAGGACTCAGTGTCATTGGTCAGCCCGTAGCAGAGTATTAGCGTTTAGCTTTGAAAAAGCACTCTCCTACGACTCCCGTGTCAAAACCTCTCGCCATGGACCGGCGCAGTAGCGCGCGCAAGTTTTCGGGGACGTCCTCTTAGAGAAAAAAAATGCGTTTTCTTATGATTGCCATTCGATGACAGTAGTGCACTTTTTTTGTAACATCTCTGTTTGTATCATAGTATCTGTTCCGCAATACGGCCCATCGTTGCATTGCTTTTAAGAGCGCTGTGCAGGTGTTGTTAAGAGTGTTATATAATACTTCTGTACAATCTCTTCGCATTACATACCCTGTATTTCTTTTTAGAACCTTTGACTACGACCTATTATATGGCTTGCGAAAGGCAAAAGCTGGACACCAAATGACAGCGCACCCTTGTCACACAGTAGCTGGTCATCTGATGAGGCTGTCGCGCAGAGTCCAGGGTATCTGCGCGGTCGGAAGAGCTGCTCCTAAGCGCTCATAGTGCCGTTGCGCAACAAGTGTGCCTGGGAACCTACGATTTTTGTCATACTTTGTTGACAGTTCCTTTAATTATTTTTATCGAGCGTTTTAAAAAACAAGGCGAAAAATGCGGTATGTGATCCGCGAAAAATATGTTGAAGGTTAGATATGTGAGCGTGGTGTTTGCTGAAAAAAAGAAGCTGTGGTGTGAGGCGTGCACATCTTTCGTAGCTTTTGTGTTACTGCGGATGGTAAAAATTTATCCGGTTTTTCTTACCTTCAGATCATTCGAAGTGCTATGCGTCTGGGTATATTTTATCACGCTGTCCACATTAGAGCGGAAGGACCCATTCTGATTAGCGAAAGAAAGAACGCCGTGAACCTGCTTTATTTTTCCAGGAATCTTAACAGCATTGATGCAGTACTTATTGTCTGCTATAAGGCACACATTGTTCGTAAAAGTCGGTAATTCAGTGTACGTTAGGACAAGACGGAACAGGCTTAAATTTAGATTTTAAAGACGTGGTAACGAATAGCACAAGAGCTGCACACAAGGCCTTGCCTCTTTACCCAGTATTTCCACGTTTCCTTTCTTACCAAAAGTCACCGCAGACTCCCAGTTGGTGTGGATTGTCATGCGTGCATATGATCAACGAAGGATCTCATGTCAACTCTGATCTGGCAGATCTTAACCCAACAAAGGTCGCTGACAAGGCGCAGTAGAAAGTTGGAAAAACATTTACTCTTTTTGTCTGCCTTAACCGTGATGTGTCGAGTGTGTGCCACATACCTGCGTCGTGACGTCATCAGTGCTGGGCTGTGAGCAGGGACAGAACAGCGTGGCGTGCACGTCTTGGAGATGGCGATGGCTGCGCGGAGCTACGGCGGTGACCAACGTGGGCCGCGTGTTTAACAGTCCGCCGGTGTCGGGGAAGTTGTGCTGCTGACATTTGTCGCAGTCCTCGTTATTAGCGTCAGGCATGGTAGGCCGATGCTGCACCAGCTCTCGCATAGCTGGCATGCAGGAAGCGGTAACACCCAAACGGCCACCCAGTTTGATGTCTTCAGGACAGCTGGAAGTAGAAAGCCAGTTAGATACGGTTTACAGCAAGAGCCAGGTTACAAAAAAACTAAAGTTCTTATTCTGAGGTTAGGAAAAAAGCTGCATTTATGAATGCAGGGCTTACTGATTGCAAATGAAAAGCTACACTTCATAGGCAAACGGCGTAGACAGTATGTGCTTCTGCGGCATTGAGGATGACATTTTCAAAACAATCACAGTCTTGATATCACACATCAACATGGGTGTCATGGGCGTGTTAAAGTGTGTTCTGGATTATTAGAAAAATAAGATGAAAGAATTGTAAAAAGAAGAAAGATCGGAGCCGGACAAAGAAGGCGCAGATTGTTCTGAGACGAGAGAAAGCATGGAGGGGAAATTCAGATTTGCACCTACCTGGAAGCCACAAGCGACGGAGGGAGATTCCGGTAAGAAGAGTTTGTGGGAGTGCCAGACTCGCAGACGTGTGCCTTGTGAATAAACCAGGACTGGCCTGAAATTGGGCGTGACAACAGCTGCACTTTACGCTCTTATTTGGTAGAACAATAATCAAGTATTTTCTCGCCAATGCGAAAAAAATTACACGCGCGGAAATGGTTTCCCAGTTTGAGTTTACGCTCCGGTGCAGTACACTCTGATGTGGTTAAAAGGTGATCGTTCGAGGCTTAATCTGGCAGTGTAGAAGTGTTCCATCAGATTTCACTTTTGAATCCAAAAAGGTGTTCACACACGTTATTGTCATAAGCCTTCTACTTGCACTGCCCTGCATCGCAGCCCATACAGGAAAATCACTGTGCCATCAGGGAAGATTGGCTACAGCGCCTCGCTACAAACCACCTTCGAGTGGATTCGAACGGCGCGATGACCAAAGCCTCACACCGAATAGATGACCTTCCGCACGCGCCTGAGGAGCTGGCCGTCCGAGAACGGTGCCAAGGGCGAAATAAGGGTGGGAATAAAACGGCTCTCTTACTTGGCGTAGGTCGTCGTGGATATCTGCGGGAGCTCTAGAAAGACCGGCTGCAGTGCACGAGAGGAACGTGGCGCCTAGTCGCGAGAAGAACGTGCTGCTCGAGCTGACCATGGAACAATTGGTCAAAAGAAGAAAAATATTACGAAAAAAATAATTTTCACAAAATTCAAACGCAAATCAAAAACTGAAATCAAATCAAATCACACAAATGAGCTCTGATCTGGCACACGAAGAAACAATCTGGGAACGTGGAAACCACGGAAAAGCCGCAACCTAACTTTGCATAAATTTTTCCTCTGTTTGCTTGCAATAACCGTAATTCGTCGCGTGTGTGTCAATCAAAAATAAAATCACAAATCAAATCACAAAACACAAATCAAATCAAATGACACATATCCACTCTGATCTGGCACATGTAGAAAAAACCTGGCAAGGAGGAAACTGCGGAAAAGCCGCAGCATAACGTTGCCAAATATTTTTCTCAGTATGC
This sequence comes from Amblyomma americanum, assembly GCA_030143305.2. Classification (NCBI taxonomy): domain Eukaryota; kingdom Metazoa; phylum Arthropoda; class Arachnida; order Ixodida; family Ixodidae; genus Amblyomma; species Amblyomma americanum. The sequence goes on along the minus strand of JARKHS020035443.1, from coordinate 76,489 downwards.
TTGCACTAACCGTCATTCGTTATTCGTAACCGTAAAGACGAAGGACGCTCCAAGCATCTCGGTGAAGGAATAGGCGGGATCGGCTAAGTATTGGGCGGCTGGTCCTGTTTACCTTTACCCTCGGCGCCTTTGCGCCTTTTGTGTGGTGTGGATAACGCACGTGGTGAGCTTGTAAATCTGAGGTAATATCTGCGGGATCTCCCCGCCAGGGGAGCTCCCCCTGGTCGGCTACCCTACCGCCTTCTGAGATGCCTCTGAATGCTTTTCAACGCTCCGGCGCCCGCAGCATTCCTGTGGCGCTTGTGCCAAAGGATGGTGGTGCTTTCAAAATTAACAATCCAGGGCCTGTTCGAGCTGCTCTCCAGGCGGCCACTTCCCTTTATGAGGTAATCACTGAGGTAAGGCAGCTTGGACGTGGCGGGATTCTGTGCCGTTCACCAGACCTGTCGTGCGTAAAGGATCTTCTGAACTGCTCTTCTTTTGGGCCACTTCCTGTAAACACCTTCATTCCGTCTCATCTGGTCCGCACAAAAGGTTTGGTTCTTGGTGTGAAATCTTGCTTTTCTCCAGTTGGGACCCTGAACCTTCTCTCGGCAGCGGGTGTTGTTGCTGTGTATCGCTGTAGCCGGGAGGTGAACAATTAGCGGGTGCCAACGGAAACGGTTATTCCCACTTTTGCACGTACTGCCTGCCCTCTCATAAATAAAACCATGACCCTTAATCTTCCGTGTAGACCTCTTCCGTGTAGCCACAGCAGTGCAGCAATTGCTGGCGATGTGGCCATAGTGCTCGTGGCTCTAAGTCCACATTGCGGTGTTGCAAATGCGGCAATGACCAACCATCAAATTTATGCTCTCATCAAAACGACAAGTGTTGCCTTTGTGGTGAATCTAACGCTGCAAATTCCACAGATTGTCCTTATCGGGCTCATGAATTACAAATTCTTGAAATAACCGAATGAAAACGCTGTTCGCGGCGTGAGACAAGATCAGAAATTAAAGAGAGAGCCCACGGCTAAGCAAGTGTGTCAGCCCGTTCAGGAGTGACACTATAATCGTCCATCTCGCAGGCAATAGTGACTGCTGTGGAAGCTTCTATGGATAAGATGGTTGACAAGACAGAGTCCATTGTCACAGAGTGCATATCTAACGCTCTGGCAACGCAGATTACCCAGGCCATGCAAATTGGAATGACTTCTGCCATGTCAGCCATGCCTTCGTTAATGATCCAACATTCCTTGCCAGCGCTGCCTCAGTCCCAGGAACAATTTACTGCTGTTTCACCTCTTCCTCGGTCCACTAATTCAGATGATGTTCAAATTATTAATGATGCGGCGATGGTGGATTCAGATACGCGAATTCTCAAACGCAGTGGATCCCCCATGTCTAACCCTTCTTCGCCACATCCTCAGCCGCAATCAAAGAAGCAACAGATTGGCTCTAAGCCAAAAGAATGTATTCTGGGGCAGCCAGATGCTGCTGCCCGGATTTCACAACCATAGGTGTGTTAAAAGTTCTCCAGTGGAACTGTCGGACACTTCTTTCAGCTTCAACATACTTACTGTACCTTATATCCCAACATAATCAAGGCATAATTATTTTGCAAGAAACTTGGCTTACAACTGAAAAACATTTCCATTTGCAAAATTATTATTCATTTCGGCAAGTATGACATTTAAGAAGAGGAGAGTTACTCATACCAGTTTCTTCAAAATTTTGTCACAGGGCTAAGATTGCTTTTGTTTTCAGTCCTCTACTATATACTGTGGGTTTTTGGTATTAGACTTTGAAATTCCAGAGCGCTATCCGTTTTCATTAGAAAATACGTATTTACCTTGCATTGAGCAGGATTACAGGCCGCTAGATCTCCTGCTAATTGGTTGTCCGAAGTCAGTTCTCTAGGCCGGCGACTTTAATTCTCATCATGCGCGTGGGGCTATAAGACAGATATCTGTGGCAAGCGCCTTTTGGATTGGGTTAGTGATAACAACCTTTCGTTTTTGAATTTGGGTTCGCCACATTTATCCGCGCAAAAGCCCTATCTGTGTTAGAATTAACTTTCACAAGCCCTTGTGTTCCTGTACTAAACTAGTCGGCTGTGGACTGTGGAACCTATAGTTATCACATGCCTATCATTTTTTATGATAATTGCCACTTAAATCCGGCGTGCTATTAGTTGAGGTCGTATATAAATTATGACCAGTTTCAGTCCACTTTGCGCTCTACTCTTGCGTCAGAGGTTAATTCTGCTGAAGAGCACACATCGAAAAGCATAGGCTTGGCTTTTGAGGAATGCCGACAGCAGTCCGAATTTTTGGTACGTACATCAGGATGGAACATTTCAGCTAGATGGTGGAATGCAGATTGTTCGCAGGATTACAGACGCAGATAGGCTGCATGGAAGAAGCTCCTACTCAATCAGCGCTGAAAAAATTGGCATGATTATAAGTTCATTGCGGCTTCTTTTAAACGCACAATCTTACAAGCGAAAGAAAATGATTAACCTGAGCATTTCGATTTCCAAACAAAATCAGGAAATCGTCGCGCACTTTTCGGATTCTTAAGATAGCGGAAAAAAAAACCGGTTTCAGAAAATTCACCGTCATATTTTTGACCCCGAAAGAAGCAATTGAAACAATTGAGGCAATTTCCAAAGGATTAGAGCAGCGTTTCGCCTTTGTACTTTCTTTGCGCTCCGCTTTTGTGGCGTCAGTGGACCAGATTCAGCATGTACCCTCTATTACCCTTCCCGAGCTTTCCCCGATAGTGTTGAGGTTACCAACTGCTGCTCCTGGCCCTAATAGGGTAACATCAAATATGTTAAAGATCCTCTTTGAGGAGTCCCCTAACTGCTTAATACAGCTGGTTAATTATTCCATCAAACACGCATGGATTCTACCTGAGTAAAAATTGTCAAAGTGATCCCTTTACATAAAACAAAGGTGGCGGTTTTTCTCTGGATTATATTAGACTTATTGCATTGACCTCAAACGTGATTAAATTAATTGAAAGGGTCATACGTCATACCCCTACGTGTTTCGGAGTTTGTGGACCGCAATAATATCCTGAGCACCTGTAAAATTGGCTTCAGTCAAAAATGTTCCATATGGAATGCACACGGCGACCTTGAGAGTCGTGTTCTCATTGCGCGGCACTAAAAAATGCATGCTTCGTTAGTGACGATAGATGTACCCAATTCTTATGATAGAATAGAACACTAGATATTATTGCAAAGATTACACTCTGCAGTTTTGAAACTGTTTAATTGCGCGGATATCTGCGTTCCTCGAAAACAGTTTTTTTTTGTATACTAAATTATGTCAATTCTGGAAGATATACACAAACCAGAAGTGTTCCTCAAGAGGCCCTCCATTCACCTGTGTCTCTTTAGTATTCTAATGAGCTCTATTCCCCGCCATCAACAATTTCGCACGTACGTCTATGCAGACCACATTGCATTTTTCACTGCTGTAGCTGACATTCAATCTCTCGACGTGCGCCTGCAATCGTACCTGAATTATCTTGAAATTTTGTTGCCTGGCTTGCGACTCACCTTAAATGTAAACAAGTGCGCTGTATTTGTTTTTTCAAATGAGTGATCCTGTTCACCTGTCTCTCATTTACCAGCGACAAAATATTCCTCAAGTTCAGTGAATACATCTCGATGTCATTTATGTTGACAACCTTAGATGCCGCTTTCAAACTGACCATGTTGGAGCAAAAGGGGCTCGTGCGGTGGGCATGTTGCGTAGATAATGTAATCCCCGGCTTTCAGTGCGGAGAGATCCAGTTCTGCTGATTTATGTTTTGTATGTCCGACCAATTTTACAATTTCGATCTGTGCTGTTTTCTGGTACAGCTGCTTGCAAAATTCGCCCGCTCCTTCATTTCGAGCGGGAAGCGCTTCGGTTCTGCCTTGGCCTCTCCACATTTGTGGCCAATAACGTGCTTCATCCTGAAGGCCGTATTCCTTCTTTATCATCTAGATTTCAATTCCTCACTGTTCAGACGTACCTAAGGATATATGAATCAGATTTAGACCGCTCCTTGTCTGTTTTTTTGTTGCCAGCAGACCTCCTTTTTTGGAGTCCACTTGCCTAGATTTCAAACCCTGAGGTTATGGTACAAACTTTGCTTTAACTTCGAATGCTATCCTGTATAACATCCTTCCGACACAAAACAGTGGGTCCTCTGTAGAAATTGTCTGTGATGACATTTTCCCGAGAAACGCTAAGCATTTACACCCCGCAGTTTAAATGAATTATTAGAAGAGCATTTACAGAGCCTACTTATTAGCTTAATGATAGCTACTGACGCCTCCCAATGTGATCAAAAGGCAGGGGTGGGAATATATTGCCATCTTCCAGATTGTTCTTTTTCTATGCGACTTCCCGACTGCACCCCAGTTTTCCAAGCGGATTTTCTGGCGGTGGTGCTTTCTCTTCGAAAACTAGAGCCATCTTTCTCTTCAGTGGCTGTCATTACAGACTCTCTTTCTTTGTGTTCGTTCCTTGCTTCGGCTGTAGATTCGCCAATCCTAAACACCTTCCACTCATTACTCCCTCCGAATTTGAGCCTTGTTCACATGATACGGGTGCCAGGTCATAGCAGAGTGACAGCTGATGAAGTAGCCTTGTTCATATGATATGGCTATCAGGTCATAGCTGTGTGACAGGTAATGAATCAGCTGACTGCCTGGAAAAAGGAGTCCCTCAATGGCCCCGTGCTACCTATCGTTCCTGCTACAGCGTACATCACAGCAGCGAGGTTTCGAAGAAAAAATTTGTTAATCATGACAACTGGATCACTTTTAAGATCTGATGATTACCTGCACCTGAGGTATTCGTGGAGCAGGAAATCACGCCATTCACAGCAGCTTGAGGTATCTCTATCAAGGTTCCGCTGCCGGATCCCAACTTTAAATCTTAATTTGCACAGGTCTGAATTGGCGCTTCTTCCCGTCTGCGTATTCTGTGGTGAACACGAAACCATAGACCATTTTTTGTTGTGTTGTCGCCGCTTCACCATGATGAGAAGATGGTTTTTAGAGAAGCCGTTACAACAGCTTGTCCTTAGTTTGAGCAGCCCTGCCATATTGTCGTTTGGGGCCACCATATTAGGGCACAGCCACAAGTCTGTTTTTACCGCCGTCCAAAATATCTTAATGAAATCAAATTGGCTAACTTAGTAACATTTTTTTAATAATATCAATATTTTTGCAATTATAAATATCATTTAACTACTCGGCTATAAATATCAGTGTCGATATCCTGCATGCGTTATGCATTTCCCGTTTAATTTCGCTTTTTTTTAATTTTTTCTTCCTCAACATTCATTTCATTTTCGTCCATGAAAAGATTCATCTGAAAAACTCTCTGCGCCCCTCAATTCTTGGCCAATACCCTTGTGTAGGCATGTGCCATTGTGTGAGGGTAATAATGACAATAATGATAGCCCCCCCGATTCAAAAAGGAGTTTTTTGTTTTTGTCAGGCACTTCGATGAAAGAATGCGTGCTAGTGATCTGAAAAATATGGAATTAATAAATAAGCTTCTGCTCTAGTTCGTTAAACATCGTTAGTTAACAAAATGATACAATTCGCAAAAGAAAAACAGAAAAAGTCTTTCAATTTTGACGCGAAATGGTAGCCTTTCTGGATTTTGGTGGATTTTGTTATGTGACGTTCCAAAGCAATTGTTGGGAAGTTTACCTGTAAGTAAAACATGTTGACAAGCATATGCCCACCAGCGCCATGGTCATCAAGATAAAAGTTTTATTGTCGCCATCTTTGTACTCTTTTTCACTGCAATATTCATAATTTTTGTCCTTGCGCTTTACGTGCACCACGCGTAACGATAACACCATCAGCTGTTCGAACAGCGCCTGACGACGATGGGCTCATGTCGAAGTGGATAGCGACTAATTCCGACTAAACAATTTCAATGCCGATTCGAGCGTCATGTACTGTCTACATTACCCACGTTGCCTACTTGCGGAAAATATACTCATTTTATTGGCCGCCAGCTACTCAGGCAACCAAGCAATGTTCAAGGTTGTCACGAACAAGGATGGTCAAACACGAGTTGCAGCATAAATTGGCTTGGCTTCGAGCGGCTCCGCAGAAGAGGTTGCCATCGCACTGGCCATAATACAAGCCGCATCAAGCCCACCTGACGACGCGAACTCAATGCACGTAGCCACAGACTCCGGGACCGCCTGCCGGTTGTATGCAACTGGACTGCTCACTCCCCATGCGCAAAATATACTCAAATATGTCCTGGATCTTAGATCACCATCAATTCTATGCATCGTGGTGGATAGATCAGCAGCGGCTAATCGCAGAATAGCCAAAGCAATCGAAGTCATGGACTTAGGATCCCGCCCATGAGGACCGCACTTCCTGTAACCCTTTTACAAATAGTTTTGCACCATCCTAACCACCACGACCAACAAGAAAAAAACACTGTGGTGAAAAACTTTCCCCATGAGTGCAGACAGATTCTGCACTTTTTTAATGAATCCGCCGTGGTGGCTCAGTATTTAGGGCACTCGGCTACTGATCCGGAGTTCCCGGGTTCGAACCCTGACCGCGACGGCAGCGTTTCAATGGAGGCGAAACGCAAATGCGCCCGTGTGCTGTGCGATGTCAGGGCGCGAAAAAGATCCCCAGGTGGTCGAATTATTCCGGAGACCTCTACTACGGCATCTCTTTGTTCGTTTCTTCATTCGCTCCCTTCCTAATTCCTTATCTTACGGCGCGGCTCGGGTGTCCACCTATTTATGTGATGCAGTTACGCTAATAATCTCCTTGGTGAGGAAGATCCAGGTTTGTGGGTGCTGGGTAGAAACCGGTATTCTCCAGCAAAATTCTCTATACAAAATGAGTGTGCTGTGCACAGCGGTGTCTAAAGCGAAGGGAAACTGGAGCAGTAGGACGCATCTGTATAGTAGAGGCCACGTTAGAAGTTTAAGCGTACGGCCGCTAAATTCCATCTTCAAAGCACAACTCCCAGATGACCACGCGAGCGCGGAGCTACCTTTAATGAGCACGTCGATAACGGAGTGCAGGCCGTACGATTTTCTTGTAATATTCCTCGTTCACTTTTTTCTTTAAATACAGGCTTGATTGCGTAGGCGAGTGGTCAAGGAGGCCATGCGCACAGTCACGAACGGCTGACCAGCGCCTGACGCGAGACAACGGCACTCTGGGAAAGCAGCGGGACGCTTTTGAAAAAGATCGCCTCATGCTGCCAAGCGGTGCTGCAAAGACCCGACCGGGAGTGTTCAACCACGGCACCGCGGCTGCAGTAGCGTTGCATGTAGTATCTTCTACTCTCGCCTCTACCTAGTACAGGGCGCATAAAGCGCCAGAGATTGCATAGCTTTGTCCTGGCCGGAAGTCTACTAGCAGCCAAACAGCCGGGTGTAGTAGTGATAGACTAGCTGTTGATAGAGTGCGACGGAATGCTCTACCAATAACTAATTAAACATGACGAGACGACAAACAGCTCTTATAGGTAGTCTGTGTAGCCATTTTAGCGAAATATGCAGCTGCAATGTTAGCTGATGGCAGCATAATCCGCTAAAAAGTCTTCAAAAACTTCATCTGAAAGCTGTGGACCTCTGCCGCAGAGGCAATAGAAGAGCTCCGTACGAAGTACCGCCAAGTGCCCAGCTCAGCTCATGGAAGCAATGATCGAGCAGCATGACATATCTATCAAATCGAGCGGTGAATCTGCCGCCTTTACAAAATATATATTGCAAACCTCAGCGGGTCATAAAGCAGCCGTGTCTCAAGGCATTCACAGCTTCCGCCCAGAAAAGTATGAGAAACGAGGAGAAGCTACTTGAACGTTTCATCATAAAGCACTGTTCATGGCCTGGCACTCTGGCGCTTACAGGATGCGATCACGAGGTCCATAGCAGCTTAGGGCCCAGTTCATGGAAGCTTGCAAAGCGCAACACGCCAGTCGCGAGATATGAAGCTGCAACATGTTGTTGCTTGTCCGGGACACGTGTGACGGAGCACTGAGAACCTTACACTTCGTCAGAGTTGAAGCGCAGACCTGGTCGCTTCCGTAGTGGCAATCACGTTGGCGGAACACGCTTATCCGAACTCTAGTAGAAAGACTGGTTTGCAAACTTCACCTTTCTCAGCGAGCTGCTGTGCCTGAAAGGGTCGCCATGATTTCAAGGAATAAGGGGTGGCCTCGACACTGCGAATGAGTAAAACGAGGGAGCACAGCTTCGTTGAGTTCATGGCGAATGCATCGAAGGCGCCTTTAGTGAGTGCCATACTCGTTGTGGCTATGGCCTGGTCATGGCTCTTGATTTCCGATGCTGGCTGGCCGTTGACACCATAGCCGTGGAGGATACTCGAAGGAACGCCAGGTAGAGCACTGGCTTCAGTATTTAACAGCCGAATAAAAACAATCATTCCGGGATTCGCACTCATCTCTGTCCACTGGCGATGGTGCAAAGCATGAGCAGCCAAGAAAAGATGAAGGCAAGAAGATTCGCAAAAATCGCTTAAGTTCAGTGCTGTCAGGCACAGGAAATGCACTTGAAGGAGCCGTGAGTCATTTAAAGCAGTGGAACCGAGGCGGCCGGGCAGCTTTTGTGGATATCGGCGCACTCGTGTAGATGATCTTGACGGGGACATATTAGTGAAATGCCCGTTACACGCAGTATTCATGATTGAGGTTTTCTGCATGGCTGGTTTTTGTGCAACTCGTTTATAAATACTTGTATTGCTAATGCGCTTGGATGCTTCGTAGTTTGGTAACAATAATAAGGACCAATTTCACCGCAGGCCTTACGGCCTGCGGTTGCGGAGTACACGGAGGCGCTCCCTTTCCGCCAGAGCTGAACAGAGTCGCTTTAGGCGGACATGGACGCGACGGATATTTCAAGAGGAGGGTGACGAGCTTGAACTGTCGCTGCCCGACGAGTTCCTTCTGTAGCGGGCGGCGGGAGCGCAGAGCCGCTTCACAGGGTGGGGCGGGCCGTGTGCGATCTTGTATCGAAACACAGCAGCGCGCACCCCGAAGCAGCCCGCTTATGGAGGCGGAGCCCCCGAGCTCGAGGCCTGCACCTCGCGCCCTGGTGGGCACGTACGCCAGTCGCTCGCTCGGACGACTTCACACCTGCATAGTAGGGGGGTGTGGACACGAGAACGATTTTTACGAATGCACTCACAAAAAGAAAACCATTGTTTAGCACGCGTTATGAGAAATCCTATGTTAGTTATTTATTCATCGAGGCACAAGATATTCATCTAAGAGTTACGGCTCCAACAGAAATCCGAAGTGGTTTTGCCGGGGCGCTCGGTGTTCACGCGTTTTACATCGAAAAATTGTCGGTGCGAAACACATTTGTAATTGCTTGTTTCAGTCAAATTAGCAGCAATCGGACAAAGTCAGAAGCGATGCTTAACGACGTTCAAAGTACGGAAAAGGAACAGCTGGAGAGGGGCACCTTAAGGGAATGACGCTATAGCGTAAACGGGTTAAAGTCTATGTATGCGCAATTGGACATTCTCTATTCATACCACTCCTGGCGCAGTCGTGACGTGGTTAAGTGATGCGCCACTGCCCTGCGATTGCAGGCGCTGCCACCTGTGGGGATTGTGCTACCCATGCTTCTCTTCCCGAGCAGCGTCTCCCGACTAATCATTACACTGCCACCTGCGACGGTTGGCAGTTTGCTCACAATCCGGTGGGCAGGTTATGAGTACGCGAGAAGGCGACGTGATTTAGGTTGTCCATCTGCCTCCTAGGTTGATTATCTGGGGATTTCGTGAGTTTGTCGCTCACGGCTAACGACGCTGACGACAACGCCAGCTTTTCTCCTACATGGGCTCCTTAACACTACCGCTTTAGCATCGTATTTGAAGGCACTGAAGCTAACGCAGATAATTTTCAATTCAAGCGACATTCCCACGAACTCTGGGGTGTTGCCTCTCCAGCGGGCGATATTTTGCGTGTTTGTGTTTGATTTTAATGTCGTTTTCTCGTTAATTCAGCATAATTGTTACTGGCACCCATGTATACACACGCGCGAACGTTTGCGGGCACGTATAGTTGCACATGCAAGACAGTAGCGGCTTCCATGCTAATTCAATGAGTGCTGCTATGTCTGGCGCTTTGTTTACGCGAAACACATGCGCGTTGCTCACTCACCGGGCGCGCCGATCGGCTCGGTGCTGTCCGCCTTCCTCCCAGCGGATCCCAGTGCGCTCGCAAGCGTACCGAAGTTCATCGCTGACGGCGAACAGCTGGGCGTCGGCGTGCGGGTGGGTGCTGTCTCCATCCTCCTCCTCGGGAGCCTCCGGGGTCTGCTCGACGGCCGCGCCTGTGAAGCCGGCTGCCGGCGCCTGCGTTAACAAGGCCGTCGGTCCCTTGATGTTCATCTACCAGGACGAGGACGAAGATACTAAGCTATAGGGTGTAATATCATACGTGACAGTTGTTGCGTAATGTATAGCGCCGCTGCTTTTAAGCCTATGATAATGACACCTATCAAATGCAAAGCTCATCATCTTAGGTGTACTTATCACCTTATTAGAAATACGTCACGATTTCAAGCGTTACGCGTTTTTGTTGCATAAACAGAGCAATTCTTCATGAAGTAATTCAAAGGTCTTAGTGAAGCCGTATGTTGCGCTTATATGCCTAGTTGTTTCAGACTGTCTTCCGAGGAATATAAAATTCACCTTGAACTGTCGGTTGTATTTTTTTTTTGCGGGCTCACCAAGCCAACGACCCAGTGAGTCGAGTGTTCCCGCACCTGAAGCTGCGAGGAGTTCGCGCGGTTGCGGATGGCGGCGAAGGCTGCTCTCTATGGAAGGCACCGATGGAAGGCATGGCTGCCCGAGCACGTGTTGTGCCGTGCAGAGTTTCGATCGGTGCCCCACGCACATGAGCCATTGCCTGGTGGTTGCACCATCCGCTGTCACGGACTGAGGGTCGGTGGTGGTCTTCGTCGCCGTGCGGACAGAACAAGTGGCGCCAGCGATCCCTGCGGCTGATAAGGAAGGAGTAACTGTGGCAAGCCAGCAGAGAGACTGGAAACGTCATAAATCGAATGACGCGCAGGAAGCCACTAGAATGACGTCACTTATAACCTTGGGGTGAAGTCGTGGGCCATCAGTGCGAAATTAAAACGAGAAACAAAAATACGACGTCAAACAAGTAGTGAAACGACTTAACAAGCGCCGAACCAGAGACTGCATCTTCTAGCAAGCGATATATGTCCTCCGTATAAATATGTAGGTTTCTTGGTGAAAAAGAAAAGCAAGCCGGTAGGTGAGCGCCAGACCTGTCGTTACTCTGTCTGCTTTTTGTCCTCGTATTCTATGCTCCGACTTGAAATTTTCGTGGCGTCAACGCCACTGGCCACGGAAAGAGCACCGCCTTGCACTCGTTATACTGACAGAATTTCCGCGATGTGTATCAATTACCCGGAAAAAACAAGAGGTTTTCTCAACTCTGAACACACGCTCGAAAGCGCACCTTCAAAATTAATTCTGTGTATCATTGGAACCAGTTCTACATTGGCCACTTTGAAAGCAGACCCTCCCGAAGGAAGGCCTAAAACCACAAGATCACTTTCGGGTTTTGTCAGACATATGAAATGTGATTCCTGAAGGAGCAGGTTTAGCATGTTTCAGAAGACCCCATTTGATCTAATAGCGTCTCTTGCTGTAGTGCCTAAAAATGCAAAGCAAGAAAAGGAATGCTTAACAGAGGTCGTTGTCTAAACGCCGGTCATTTATATTAAACGATGTGGTCTTTAGGATGCGGCTTCCTGCAAGGGGGTATCTGCAAGGGCAGATAACCAATAAAGAAAAAAATAAAAATGAGTAGAGCATCTTTTGATAGATCAGAAGCAACTTTACTCCCCCTAATATTTTTCTGGGTTGGATGCTCGTAGATACATCTTCTTCAATTGGTTTTAATTACAAGTGCCAGTGAAGACACACATCAATTATTTTGGCAAAAGCGACATGTTTTGAGGTACAGTGAAGGTTACAGTTCGTGCAATCGGGTGAACGAACGTTCATAGCGGAAACTCTTAGGCGATGCTCGGTGGATCATTTGCGGTTGCAGATAATGTTCGTTACATCTGCAGTTGAAAGACCAAGTTCGTTACATTCGAGGTCCCAATGTGAAAGTTTGATATATCTGAGACGGGATACTTAGCAAAGTTAGTTATAACAGAGGTAATGAACGTAAGGTCGTTACATCGGAGTTTAATGCACGAAAGTTCCGTTCCATCCGCGGTTATCACATGAAAAGTCGCTGTTTCAAAGGCGGATGCACTAAGGTTCGTTATATTCTAGGTAGTATGCTGAGCTCGCATACTAAGCTAAGTATGTTCGTAGCCTGCTGGGAAAACTGCAATCTGCTGGCTATGCTATATGCCCATTGCCAGTGGATTTTGATTGACGGCGGTCGCCAATTGCGCTTGCACTCACCCCTCTAACGCTAACGAATAATAATAGTTGAGATGATACAGTGCAACTCACCAGCTTTGGTCTTCGTTGGTGATCTTTGCAATATTTGTGGTCTTATCTGAAAAGCAAATAAAGCAAAAATCTTAGTGATGGCACAAAAATTGAATAAGGTGATGTCCAAGGAAGCTAGCACACCTAATGCTAGAAGACACACGAAGGACAGAATTAAGATAGTCCAATTTCATTGACAAATTTTAACAACAATGCCAGAACCATTACTTTGATTACATAGCAATTCTCACACAAAGCTGGCCATAACCTGTGCAAAGTGATAAGTGCATGTATAAAGTACCCATTTTCTCATCGTCGGTAATGTGGCTGTCCACGTACAGCATCTGTCTTTAGTTTGGAGCCCCGGAGTGCTTCCATCTCGACCACGCAATGTTACTTGTTTTGCATCGAGAGGGTTAGAAATGAATGGAATGTGGGAAAACCTCTGTGAAGGTTAAGGCTTCCATGGATGTTAAAAAGCCCTACAACGCGGCTTAGAAGCTAATCCCCCTGCGCTATGAACTTTTGACAAATGGTCTACGTATTGAGAGCGTTAAAGTAAACGAAGCGGCAATAAAGCGTATAAATGTGATAAAATACTAAGACTTTTGCAAAATGTGCTGCTAATGTGAGGGTGTTTAATGATGCCATATGCTTGGGGGCTGCTGGAGCCTATGCGGGCAAGGTCGAAATGTGGCAGAAAGCATTTCAGAAGCACAGGTGCCTCCTTTGCTCCATTTCGTCGAAAATGCAAACTAGGCCAGCCACAAATTCTCAAGAACGGTGTGCTAAGTTATCCTTTTTCTGCGATTCCCTTGCTAGGAAGAACATACAAGTGACGTCTGAGCATCAAATACGGATCATATGAACGGCATTTAGCGGTTGCAGCGAAGTGCTAAACTTACTAATTCGATTCGTTACTTCCATATCTTTAGAGCGAACATTATTCTAATACATTAGTTCCCGCAAAATTCCTCCTGAAATAGTTATTTGTTTTGACGCCAAATACATGCCAAGTCAACCTGAGAACGCCGCTGTTTTATGCTTTACTAAGTGTTCTTGCTGTGTTTTGCTAAGCCAACTTGTTTTAGTGCTCAACGAGGGGCTCACCGATATTTGCTGCGCAGCTTAGATCTGTGGCAGCCTCACAGGGAGGGGCCGGTGTCCTGCTTGCTGCTTTAGTTGCTAGCTGTCCGCATCGCGCCTTGGTAGCGATCCCCTCGTTGGTCTCTCGAAGCCTTTGCGGCAATGTCCCACCGCCTGGACAGCAGTGTTTGAGCCGGCGGTCCATGGGTGCTGGCTCGGGCTGAAGATTAGAGAAGGCATATTTCTAAGAGAGAGTGCTGAATGCAGTTAAAATAGACAGTCTGCTAAAAACGGCGATTTCGAATGAGTGCCAGTTTAAGGCAGGAAAATCACACTGAATGTCGGAAGGAATACTGCCCAGTAAAAAACATGTCTCAGTGTCACAAAATACGGCGCATACTTGGGAAGTGGACGAAGCGCGAAAAGAATCAACCTTGCGCAGGATATAGAAGTATGGAAAACTATCGGGAAACATCCACTCATGGCGCACGAAGAGCACGTAACCTTGTTTGTGTGAGTTATGCCTTCTCCACTTCGCTCGTATGCGGCGAGGCGAGGTCACAGAGGAAGCGACTCGAACCTTCTGGAATTTGTCTTCTCGCCAGACCAAAGGCAATGTGCACATTACGGAAGGGTGATAGAGTGTTTGTATGTACTGTCCACGTTGCTGGATGTGCGCTCCTGCCCTGGCACGAACTCATGAACATACGAGCTGCTCCCTATAAGTAAAGGACTTTCGTAATAAGGGAGCTAATTACTCATTGGCATCCACCCTAGGGCAGCCATACGGCTACAGAAGAAAGCTATACAGCTTGCACAGATACTTTGTAGTTGAAAAAAATAAATCCTGATGCGGGGTTCAAACCCAGGACCACCGCATCACTGGAGCAGTCGCTAACCGGAACGGATAGCGTATGGTAGAGCCAGGTTCCCCTAAACATTTGACCAACAGTATTCTCATTTCGCGTTATTGATCAATTCGCTCTCGCCCTACCGTATGCTAGCCGTCCCGGTTAGCTCAGTTGGTAGAGCGACTGCTCCGGTGAAGCGGTAGTCCCGGGTTCGAACCCCAGACCAGTACTAACTTTTTTGGGCCCGAAATTTCTGTGGAAGCTCTACAGCTTTCCTTTGTAGCCGTATGGCTGCGTTTGGTTGGATGCCAAGGAGTAATTTGCTCCCTTATCAGAATTTCACTCCATCTTGGGGTATTTCACTAGATATTCGACCAAAGGACTTTTAGCGTGTTCGTTCAGCCCGTGGCACACAAATAGAATTTCGGCTTTGAAGAAGCACTCCCCCACGACACCCGTCTCAACACTTTCCGCCAAGCATCTACGCAGGAGCGTGCGGAAGATTTCGAGGATGGCATTCCCTTCGGTTGTCTCACTGCCGGAGTTCCCGGTGAAAAAAAAAGCGTTATCTTAAGTTTGCCATTCTTATATATTTTGCACTTTTGTTGCAACATCTCTGTATCACACTATCTGTCACACAATGCGCCCCATGCGTTGCAGTGTTCTGAAGAGCGCTGTACAGGTGCTCTTAAGAATGTTACATAATACCCTTATATCGTCTTATTGATTCACACACCCTGTATCTTCAGAACGTTCGACTTCAACCCATTGTCTGGATGTGCGTACGTGCGCGTGTGCTTTTGTGCGTGCGTGCGTGCCTGTCTGTGTGTGTGTGCGTGTGCGTGTGTGTTTGTGTTTTTGGGGGTGTGCAGTCGATAACACTCATAAAGTCGATAACACTCATAAATGCGGCCACGCCACATGCAATATGGCACGTGGCGTGTAAATGATTGGCACAGCAAGGTTGTTTAGGAACAGCAACCTGGATCGCACGAAGTCCCCCGGTGGCAGAAGCTCCGTCCCAGCGCAGTGGCGCACCGCTTAACTGCGGCACCACTGCACCAGGAGTGGTATGAGGACCCCCAGTGGTCTAGAACGTTAAGTAGAGAAAGACCAATTCTGCATATATAGGCACTAACTTTTTTGCTGCCTATTCTGAGCTGTGCGACGGTTGCTTGGGCCCCGTCAGGCAGATCACATCTGGTTATGCTTCATATTAGCTGCTTTCTTGTTCTAGCGATTAATGGGTTCTTGATAGAAATATTCATTGTTTCTGATGTTTAGTTGACTGTGTAAATTTTCTTGCATTTCTGACTTTATTCATACCTTGTAACTATTCAGTGTATAATTTAGTCATTACAAAAGTATGCACTTTCCTTATTGTTTACTTTGTTTTAAAAGTGCGTTCGCTATGTAATAAGTGCATGAAGTTCTTGTTCATTTTGCTGTGCGACGGTTGCCTGGGCCCCGTCAGGCAGATCACATCTGCCTTTTGCCCCTGCACCCGAGACGTTGTTGTCTGAATAAAGAATATCTCTATCTGTGTAATAACGCTCCCGCGTCATACCCTTAAGGAGGAGCGCGGGTCGCGGAACCACCTGAAATACACATTTCTAAAGAGATCTTAACGAATAGCACAAGAGATGTAGACTAGGCTTTGCCTGTTGCCCAAATATCTACGTTTCTTCTCTGCCTCAAAGTAACTGCAGACTCCCTGCTGCGAGTTGGAACTGGCTTCATATGGTCACCCAAGGGTCGCACATAAACTCTGGAACCGGCACGTCTAGAAAAGAATCCGGCAGGTACAAAACCGCGGAAAAGCCGCAGCATAACGTTGCAGAAATTTTTACTCTGTTTGCTTGCACAAACTGCAATTCGTCACGTGTGTGTCAGATACCTGCGTCGTGGCGTCGGCAGTGCTGGGCCGTGAACTGGGACAGAGCAGCGTGGCATCCGTCGTCTTGGAGATGGCGATGGCTGCGCGGAGCTACGGCGGTGACCAACGTGGGCAGCGTGTTTAACAGCCCGCCGGTGTCGAGGAAGTTGCGCTGCTGACATTTGTCGCAGTACTCGTTATTAGCGTCAGGCATGGTAGGCTGAGGCTGCACCAGATCTCGCATGGCTCGCATGCAGGCAGTGGTGACGCCCAAACGGCCACCCATGCTGATGTCTTCAGGACAGCTGGAAGTAGAAAACCAGTTATATACGGTTTAGAGAAGATCCAGCTTTCAAGAAAACTAAAGTTCTTGCTCTGGCGTGAGGAAAACAGCTCCATTTTTGGAATGCAGGACATACTGATTGCAAATGAAAAGCTACACTCTAGAGGTAAACGGCGTAAACAGTATGTGCTTCTGCGGCTTTGAAGGTAAGAAAACAACAGAGTACATTTTCAATACAATCACAGTCTTCATATCTCACATCAACATGGGTTTCATGAGCGTGGGAAAGTGTGTTATGGATTATTAGGAAAGTTAGATACATGAAAGAATTGAAAAAAATGAAAGATCGGAGGAGGACAAAGAAGACGCAGATTGTTCTGAGATGAGAGAAGGCAAGGAGGCGATATTCAGATTTGTACCTACCTGTAATGCGCGAGCAAGGGACGGGGACTCTGGTTAGAAGCAGCTTGTGGGAGTGCCAGACACTGAGACGTGTGCCTTGTGAACAAACCAGGACTGGCCTGAAAGCAATGACATAATTTCTTCAACGTTGGGCGTGGCAACTGCTGCCCTTTATGCTGTTATTTGGTACAACAATAATAAAATATTCTATCGTCAATGAAAAAAAAATTTACGGCCGCGGAAAGGCTTTCACAATTTGAGTTTACGCTCCCGTGCAGTGCACTATGATGTGGTTAAAAGGTGACCGTTCGAGGCTTAATCTGGCAGTGTTGAAGTGTTCCGCCAGATCTCACTTTTGAATCCAAAAAGGTGTTCAGACACCTTACTGTCATTAGCGTTCTACTTGCACTGCCCTGCATCGCAGCCCCTACAGGAAAATCACTGTGCCACTAGGGAAGATGGGCTACAGAGCCTCGCTGCAGATCACCTTCGAGTGGATTCGAACGGCGCGATGAGCAATGCCTCACAACGAACTGTCCGCATGCAGCGGAGGAACTCGCCGTCCGAGAACGCTGCCAAAAGCGTAATAAGGATGGGAATAAAAAGGCTCTCTTACTTGGCGTAGATCGTCGTGGGCAGCTGCGGGGGCTCTAAAAAGACCGGCGGCAGTGCACGAGAGGAACGCGCGAGGAACGTGGTGCCTGGTCGCGAGAAGAACGTGCTGCCCGAGCTGCCGACGGAAACATCGGCCAAACGAAGAAAAAAATTACGAAAAACAATTTTCACACAAATACAATCCCGCAATTCGAACAAGGTGTTTCTTTTTTGTTTTTGTCAGCCACTTCGGTGATAGAACGGCCGCTAGTGATCTGAAAATATAGAATTAATAAAACATTTGTTCACCTCTAGTTCGTTGAACATAGCTATTTCAGAAAATGATACAATTTGCAAAAAAAAAAATTCTTTCAGTTTCGACGCGACATAATAGCCTTTCTTGACCTTATTGGATTTTGTTACATGACGTTGCGAAGCAACTGTTGGGAATCTTATCTGTAATTAAAATATTATTACAAGCATATGCCCACTAGCACCATGATCATTGTGATCAAATTTTTATCGTCGCCATCTTTCACCACTTTTTGACTATATTCTTCTTAATTTTGTTCTTGCGCCTTATGTGCGCCATGCGTAAGGATAAAACCGTCAGCTTTACGAACATCACCTGACGACGAGGGGCTCATGTTGAAGTGGATAGCAGCAAATTCCGACTAAACGATTTGAATGCCGATTCGAGCGTCATCATCCATCTACCCATAATACAAGTCGCACCAAGCCCACATGATGACACGCAGGCAATACACGTAGTCAGACTCCTAGGCCACCTGCCAGGTGTATGCATCCGGACTGCTCACTCTCTAGGCGCAAAATATACTGAAGGATCTCCTGGTTCTTAGATCACTACCAATGCTATGCGTCGTGTTGGCTAGCTCAGCAGCGGCTAATCGCGCGAGCCCGCAGGGTAGCCGAAGCTATCGAAGTCCTGGACTCAGGATTCCGCCCAAGAGGACCGGACTTGTAGTCACCTTTTTTCAAATAGTTTTTCACCGTCCTAACCACCACCACCAACAAGAAAGAAACACTATGGTCGAAAATGCTCCCCATGACTGCAGTCGCATTCTGCGCTACTTTAATGTGTTAGCATTAAATCTTGGTTTTTGAGGAACAGCAATGAAGAAGTAACTCTCATATTCTGGACACCCGAACTGCGCCGTAAGGGAAGGGATAAATGTGGGAGTGAAAGCAGCAAGGAAGAAAGAGGTGCTGTAGATGAGGTTTCCGGAATAGTTTCGACCACCTCGGGATCTTTAACGTGCACTGACATGGCACAAGACACGGGCGCCTTTTGCATTTCGCCACCATCGAAACGCGGCCGCCGCGGCCGGGTTGGAACCCGAGTACTCAGGCTCAGAAGACGAGCGCCCTAACAACTGAGCCACCGTGGCGGGTATGTCTTATCATTAAAACCACCACGATGGCAAAAAACAGCTTCGATACTATAGCTTACTGCTCTTCCGTCCTAGGTCGGGCCTCTGCAAAATATGCAGTTCATCAGCCACAAGCTATGGCCATGAAAGCATAGTTACACTTCAGTTGTCAACAGGAGGCTGGTAATTTATGGAACAGCGCCTTAATAAATTGCTCAAGCACGATCTTGCTGGCAGCATCAGATTTTTGGTCACGGCCTGTTAGTGGCTGTGTAAATGTCTACGATGGGGATGAAAAGGAGAAGGAAGAAACTTAATTCAAATAGGACGGCAAATAAAAAAAAGCCCTGCAGCCCTCTGCAAGCATCTCCTTTGAGCGCCCGGCTGATTAGCATACCCTGCTTTCGCAGACCCGTGGAGCGCAGAGTCGGCTCGCAAAGGACCGGGTCTGGTTGAACGTAGGTGGTACAGTTGATCGATATTATTCAAGAGACCTTCCCTACGGCACCTCTTGTTCGTTTCTTTTTCTCTCCCTCCTTTAATCCTTCCCTTACGGCGCGGTTTGGGTGTCCACCGATATATACGATAGTTACCGAGTCCTTCCCGTTACTCTGAAACACATGTTCATTTTCATTGTTTTTATTACATGCTTCCTTGTGTAGGCGAGCGGGGAAGGAGGCCATGATCACAGTTACGAATGGCTGGCCAACGTGTGAGGCGCGATAAGGCCATGGCGGCACTCTGGGAAAGTAACAGCGCGCTTTTGACAAAGGTTGCTTCCTGCCACCTCCGCGTAATGCAATGACCCTGTCGGCGTGCTCGCAAACAGTGCCGCGGCTCAAAGGGAATTTATTATGCTTATATATGCGCATGTAGCATAGCTTGATGCTGGCCGGAAGGCTACTAGTAACCAAATATCCGGCTGCAGTTGTGATGTCATACTAGCTGTTCATGAAGTAAGACCGAATGCTTTCACAATTACTGGCTCAACGTATGTCTATCAGCCATTAGTATCAGTACTCTTTGTAGATATTAGGAAATTACAGTATTGCAGCGGCAGATGGCACCAACATAATCTACTAAAATGGCTACACAATCCGAAAACCATCCGCCGTGGTTCTCTGGCACTGAAGCACACTAGAGCCGCAAAAGCGCTCGTGTAAAGAGTACTGCCAAGGGCGCAGCTTGGCTCATGAAAGCAACGGGGAGCATGACATTCCACAAAAGGGGATGGCGAAAGCAACCACAGCGGGGAACGAAGCAGTTCTTTCAAGGCGTTCACAATTTATAGTCAGGTGAGAATGAGACCTGGGAAGCCGCATGAAAGACCCGCACAAAGCACTGTTCATGACTCACATAGCGACACTCGGAGGAGGCAACCACGAAGTCTAAAGCCGGTTACGGCTCAGTCCACGGAAGCCTACTAACACGTCAGCCGCGACACGATAAAGTGAAACATGCTGCGACTTGCCCAGGGCACATTCTAACAAAGCGACCCGCACAACTTGTCAGACTGGGCACTCATTTTGTCGGTGCTGTGGTGGACAACGCGCAAGCCGAACATCCATGATCGAAGTTGTTAGGCACATTGATTGCTTAGTGCACATTTCACAGTGAGCTGTTGCAGCAGAAAGGGCACTCGTGACTTCAAAGAAAAATGTGGTCGATATAAGCCACGAAACTGGGAAGAAGTCAAACGAGCCTGCAATTCTTCGTTGAACGCATGGAGAATGCCATAGAATCGACCCTCTCTGAGCGTCCTTCACACAAAATTATTCTCTGGTCACTGACCTTGATGTTCGATGTTGGATTGCGTTGACACCAGCAGAGGACTATATTTGAAGGAACGCAAAGTAGCCTTGTGTCGCATTTTGCTCTAATTTTCTATGCACCGGGTTGGCGCAAGCATAAAAATGCAGTAAAAATAAAACCACTCAAGTTCAATGCTATCAGGCACAGATGATGCGCTTCGAGGTGACGAAAGCGTATGTAGAACTATAGCAGCTAGGCGCCGTGCTGCCGTTGCGAATAGGGGCGGATACATGATGATATTGCCGACGACACCAATTCCTGAATCGCCCGTTATACGCAGAATTCCCGATTGAGCTTTTGGTGCATAGCCAGGAATTGTTTACCACCTTTGTAGATACTCCGGTTCTTAATATCTTTGGATGATTTGTGAATACTTGTGCTGCTAATGTGTTTGGATGCTTCGTAGTTTGCTATCGGATGATGTTCAAGGAGGAGGGCGGCGAGCTTGAATTTTGGCTGTTCGACCAGCTCCTTCCATACTGCGGTGACGGGTGTGCGAGGCCGCTTCACAGGGTGGGGCAGGCCGTGCGCGGTCCTGTATCGAAACACAGCAGCCCGCACCCCGAAGCGGCTCGCTTATTGAGGCGGAGACCCCAAATCCGAAGCGGGTACATGGCGCGCAGGTTGGCCCGTGTTCCATTTGCTGGCCTGGGCGCAGTCACATCTGCATAGCACAGGGAGAGTGAGTGTGTGAATGCCGGCGTGCTTCATAGGAATGTAGTGCCAAAACTAGGAAAAAATTGGAGCGAACACTTAAGCTTTCATAAGGGTCTGACGCGACAGCGTTGATGAGTTTTGGTCGTACCGTACTTAACATTCACAGTTCCCCGCCAGTCCTCGTACTACTCCTGGCGCAGGGGTTAAGCTGTACGTGGGTTAATCGAGGGGCTAAGACGCTTAAGCGATGCTCCACTAGTACCCCGCGAGGTGGGTCCTGTGCGACCCAGGTTGCTCTTCCTGAGCAACGTCTCGCGAGAAATATATCTAATGCTCTTACCACGCTACACAGTTTGTTGACAATCCGGTTTGAAGGTTATGATAACGCCACAAGGTTACGTTGTCAAGGTGGCCCACCTGGCTCCTAGGTTGTTCTGTGTTTTTTTCGTGAAATTTTCGCTCACGCCCAACGAAGGCTTTTCTGCTATACGGGCTCATTAATCCTATCGGGATAAATTGCCTTTGAACAAGACTCATGCTATCGCAACAATATTTTAAATTGAAGGCGACCTGAACACGAACCCTACCATTGTTTCTTTTCTAGCAGGCAATGTTTTGGGCTCTTGCATTTGATGTCGAGTTGCCAATCTCGCATTACGTTTTACATTACTGTTACGCGTACCCAGTTATACATACACGCGAATGTTTGCACAAAGATGATGCTGCACATATAAAGGAGCCGTGGCTTGTATGGTAATTCAATCAGTTGCTCTCTCTGGCGCTTTGTATTACGTGAATCACATGCGCGCTGCTCACTCACGGGGCACGCCGATCGGCCCGGTGCTGTCCGCCTTCCGCCAAGCGGAGCTCCAGTGCGCTCGCAAGCGGACCGAAGTTCATCGATGACGGCGAACAGCTGGGCGTCGGCGTGCGGGTGGGTGCTGTCTCCATCCTCCTCCACGGGAGTCCTCGGAGTCTGCTCGACGGCCACGCCTGTGAAGCCGGCTGACTGCGCCTGCGTTAATGACGCCGTCGCTCCCATGATGTTCAAGTACCAGGACGAGGACGAAGATACGCAACTATACTGTGCGATATCATAAGATAGAACTATTCTCTAAACTATACCGCCGTTCGTTTTCGCACATATCCTAATGATCCTTCAAAAATCAAAGTCAAAGCTCATCATTGTGGCTGTCATTGTCGCCATAGCACAATTACGTCTGGAATTTAAAATTAAGCGTCATCGTTTTGTAAAAACCAGAGCAGTCTCTGTCATGTAAGCCGGAGGTCTAAATGGCGGCGAACGTAAAACTTACATGCGCGGTTGTTCAAGCATGTCTTCAGAGGAATGTGAAATTCATCTTGAACTGCCTATTGTAGTTTTATTTGTTGTGTCCTTAGTAAGCTTATCTTTCGTTCTTCTACACACCGTTAATTGCACAGCCCACTACCTGGAGCGAATAAGTGTCCCCGTACCTGCGAGGAGCTCGAGAGGTGTGCGGAGGGCGGCGAAGGCTGATCGCTATGCAAGGCACCGATCGAAGAGGCGGTTGTCCGAGCACATGTTGTGCCGTGCAGAGTTTCGATTGGTGCGCCACGGACATGAGCCATCGCCTGGTGGTTACAGCATCCTCGGTCAGCGATTGAGGGGCGGTGATAGTCTTCGTCGTCGTGCCGGCAGGACATGCGGCGCCAGCGATCCCTGCGGCTGATCAGGAAGGAGTCGCCTGTGACGACTCGAATGATGTTTTCTTGGGAAAAGGGTAGATAATCAATAAAGAGAAAAGTAAAAATGAGTAGGGCGTTTTCCGATAGATCAGAAGCACATTTTACTCCCCCTATTTTTTTTCTGGGTTGGATGCTCGTAAACACATTTTTTTCAATTGGTTTTAATTGCAAGTGCCAGTGAAGACACACATCAATTATTTTCGCAAAAGCGAGACGTGTTAAAGTACAGTGTAGGTAACAGTTCGTGCAATCGAATGAACGAACGTTAATAGCGAAAACTCTTAGGCGATGCTCGGTGATTCATTTGCGTTTGCAGATAACGTTCGTTATGTCTGCGGTTGACACACCAAGGTCGTTACATTCGAAGTCCCAATGTGAAAGTTTGATATATCTGAGACAGGATACTTAGCAAAGTTCGTTATAACAGTGGCAATGAACGTAAGTTCGTTACATCCGAGTTTAATGCACGAAAGTTCCGTTCCATCCCCGGTTATCACATTAAAGGTCACTGTTTCGAAGGCAGTGCACCAGGTTTCTTTCTTTCGAGGTAGTATGCTATGCTCGTATACTAACCTAAGTATGTTCGTAGCCTGGTGGGCAAACTGCCACCTGCTGGCTATGTCATATGCCCACTGCCAGTGGAGATTGATTGACGGCGGTCGCCAATTGCGCTTGCACTCACCCCTCTTACGGTAACGAATAATAACGTTGAGATGATACAGTGCAACTCACCAGCTTTGGTCTTCGTTCGTGATCTTTGCAATGCTCGTGGTCTTTTCTGAAAAGCAAATAAAGCAAAAATCTTCGTGATGGCACAAAAATTGAATAAGATGAAGTCGAAGGAAGCTGGCACACCTTCTGCTGGAGGACACACAAAGGACAGAATTAAGATAGTCAAATTTCAATTGACTAATTTTAACAACTGTGCAAGAACCATTACTTTGATTAATAGCAAGTCTAGTCCTTCGTCTTGTGTCCCGTTCGTGTTGCGCTGAGAGCGAAAATGAACACTTACCAACTCGCCCAAATTTCCGCCTTGCTGTTCCCCTGAACATTTGACCAACACTTTTCCCAATTCGCGTTATTGATCAATTAGCTCTCGCCCTACCGTATGCTAGCAGTCCCGGTTATCTCAGCTGGTAGAGCGACTGCTCCGGTGAAGCGGTGGTCCCGGGTTCGAACCCCAGTCTAGGACTAATTTTTTTTAAGCACGAAGTTTCGGGGGAAGCTGTACAGCTTTCCTTTGTAGCCGTATGGCTGGGTTTGGGTGGATGCCACTGAGTAATTTGCTCCTTTTCGAGAATTTCACTCCATCTTGGGGTATTTCGCTTAATATTTGACCAAAGGAATTTTAGCGTCTTCGGGCAGCCCGTGGCACACTAATAGAATTTCGGCTTTTAAGAAGCACTCCCCACGACACCCGTCTCAACACCTTTCGCCAAGCATCTACGCAGGAGCGTGTGGAAGATTTCGAGGATGGCCTTCCCTTCGGTCGCGTCACCGCCGGAGTTCCCGGTGAAAAAAAAAGCGCTATCTTATGTTTGCCATTCTTATATATTTTCCACTTTTGTTGCAACATCTCTGTATCACAGCATCTGTCACATAATGCGGCCCATGCGTTGCAGTGTTCTGAAGAGCGCAGTACGGGTGTTCTTAAGAATATTTTATAATACCCTTATATCGTCTCTTATATCGACTTCAACCCATTCCCTGCCTGTACGTGCGTGCGTGCGTGTTTATTTGTGTGTGCGTGCGTGCCTGCGTGCGTGAGTGTGTGCGTGTGTGTGTTCGTGCATGCGTACATGCGTGCGTGTGTGTGCGTGTGGACACTCGATAACTAATAAATGCGGCGACATGCAATATGGCAGGTGGCGTGTAAGTTCATGATTGGCCTAGCAAGGTTGTTCACGAACAACAACCGTGGATCACACAAAGTCCACCTGTGGCAGCAGCTCCGTTCCAGGGCAGTGGCGCACTGCTTAACCGCGGCACCGCTGCACCTGGAGTGGTATGAGGACCCCCAGGGGTCTATCCCTAAGCAGCTCAGGTAATCCGCCCAATATTGCAACCGGATGGTTCCATACTGGTCCTTTGTAGGGCCGGCCTTAGCCAATACGGTTCCAATGTTGGCCCAATTACCTGTGCTGCTCGGCGAATAATAAGTAGAAAAAGACCAATTCTGCATATATGGGCATTAACCCGTTAGCTTTCGCGTCACGCCCTAAAGGCGGAGCATAGACTGCGGTACGGCGGCGATTGCCTTCACGAAACTAGGTGCGCAGATCGGAAGGGGTGCGGCGGTGTCGCGGCGGCAGATTAGTGCCATGCAAGCGTAGAATCGCTAGCCGCTGTGGCATCGGGTTACATCATGCCGCAGCGCGCAGACTTCGTTTACAAAGTGAACAGGCGGGTTTAAGCCTTCTCACAAGTAAATAGTCATAAGCGTCGCTGCCAACTTATATTGTGATACTTTATTGAAAATTCCTTGAATGATTTGTTGCCCAGCCTGTTAAAACGTTGCAATATAAAAGAAGGCGAATAATGACGATGTGAATGACATAAGTGATGCTGAGGCGCAGATTCTGAGCGCGACGCATGCTGACAAAGAAAATAGCTGGGGGCGAGGTGCGTACACCACCTCCTTTAAAACTTTCTTTTTACTAGAGCTATTCGGTTCTTCTTCCTCACTTCAGATTAATCTAAGTGCTAAGTGTCAAGGTGTAACTTATGACGCTGCGTACATTGAACGAACGCCATATACCAGCCCTTTCCAAGACAGTAAAAAACATTAAGTCTGCATTTATTGTCTCCTCTGAGGTATGCATTGTCCGTAGAATTCCCGTAAATCAATGTACGTTAGAGTAAGGTGGAACCACCTGAAATCCACATTTTTAGAAAGATCGTAACGAATAGCACAAAAGGTGTAGACTAGTTTTTGCCTGTTGCCCAAATATCTCCACGTTTCTTTTCTGCCTCAAAGTAACTGCAGCCTCCCTGCCGCGAGTTGGAACGGGCTTCATATGATCACCCAAGGGTCGAATATAAACTCTGATCCAGCACGTCTAGAAAAAAATCCGGCAAGGACGAAACCGCGGAAAAGCCGCAGCATAACGTTGCAGATATTTTTACTCTGTTTTCTTCCACTAACCGTAATTCATCGCGTGTGTGTCAGATACCTGCGTCGTGGCGTCGGCAGTGCTGGGCCGTGAACTGGGACAGGGCAGCGTGGCGTGTTCGTCTTGGAGATGGCGATGGCTGCGCGGAGCTACGGCGGTGACCAACGTGGGCAGCGTGTTTAACAGCCCGCCGGTGTCGAGGAAGTTGTGCTGCTGACATTTGTCGCAGTACTCGTTATTAGCGTCACGCATGGTAGGCTGAGGCTGCACCAGCTCTCGCATGGCTCGCATGCAGCCAGCGGTGACGCCGAAACGGCCACCCATGCTGATGTCTTCAGGACAGCTGGAAGTAGAAAACCAGTTATATACGGTTTACAGCAACAACCAGGTTTCAAGAAAACTAAAGTTCTTAATCTGAGGAGAGGAAAAAAGCTCCATTTTTGGAATGCAAGGCTTACTGATTGCAAATGAAAAGCTACACTCTAGAGGTAAACGGCGTAAACAGCATGTGCTTCTGCGGCTTTGAAGGTAAGAAAATAACAGAGTACATTTTCAAAACAATCACAGTCTTCATATCTCACATCAACATGGGCCACATGAGCGTGGGAAAGTGTGTTATGGATAATTAGGGAAAATTAAATACATGAAAGAATTTAAAAAGAAATGAAAGATCGGAGGAGGACGAAGAAGACGCAGATATGTTCTGAAACAAGAGAAGGCAAGGATGCGATATCCAGATTTTTACCTACCTGGAATGCGCGAGCGAGAGACGGGGACTTTGGATAGAAGCAGCTTGTGAGAGTGCCAGACGCTGAGACGTGTGACTTGTGAATAAACCAGGACTGGCCTGAAAGCATTGAAGTAATTCCTTCGACGTTGGGCGCGACAACTACTGAATTTTATGCTGTAATTTGGTACAACAATAAGAAAAATATTCTCTCGTCAATGGAAAAAAATTTTACAGGCGCGGAAATGCTTTCACAGTGTTTGTTTGCGCTCCCGTGCGGTACACTCTGATGTGGCTAAAAGGTGATCGTTCGAGGCTTAATCTGGCAGTGTTGAAGTGTTCCGCCAGATCTCACTTTTGAATCCCCAATATATGCTCACACACCTTACTATCATTAGCGTTCTACTTGCACTGCCCTGCATCGCAGCCCCTACAGGAGAATCACTGTAACACAGGGAAGATTGGCTACAGCGCCTCGCAACAGATCACCTTCGAGTGGATTCGAGCGGCGCGATGACCAAAGCCTCACACCGAACAGGTCACCGTCCGCATGCGCCGGAGGAGCTCGCCGTCCAAGAACGGTGCCAAGCGTGAAATAACGGTGCGAATAAAAAGGCTCTCTTACTTGGCGTTGGACGTTGTGGATAGCTGCGGGAGCTCTAGCAAGACCGGCTGCAGAGCACGGGAGGAACGCACGAGGTACGTGGTGCCTGGTCGCGAGAAGAACGTGCTGCGCGAGCTGCCGACGGAAAAATCGGCCAAAATAAGAAAGAAAATTAGGAAGAAAATAAGTTTCACACAAATCAAACCCCGCGATTCCAAAAGGCATTTTTTTGTTTTTGTCAGCCACTTCGAAGATAAAACACGTGCTGATGATGCGAAAAATCTGGAAATAATAAACAAGCCACAGCTCTGCAGTTTACTTAACATTGATATTGCAGAAAATGATACAATTCGCAAAAAAAATTATTTCAATTGGGACGCGAAATGGTAGCCTTTCTGCATTTTGTTGGATTTTGTTATGTGACGTTGCAAAACAATTGCTGGGAAGTGCGTCTGTGAGTGAAATATGGTGAGAAGCATATGCCCACTAGCCCCATTGTTATAAAGATAAAAAATTTTATTGTCGCCATCTTTCTACTCTTTTTCACTGTAATCTTCATAAAATTTGTTCTTGTGCCTGAAGTGCGCAATGCGTAAGTACAACACCGTGAGCTGTTCGAGCAGCGCCTGACGACGATGGGCTCATGCCGAAGTGGATAGCGGAAAATCACGAAAAACTATTTTAATTCATCGAGCGGCATGAGATATCTATACCTCGTCCACATTTCCTACTGCGGAAAATATGCTCAGTTCATTGGCCGCCAGCTACTCAGACAAGCTAGCGATGTGCAAGGCTGTCACGAACAAGGATGGTCAGAGACAAACAGCCGCATAGATAACCGTTCCGCAGAAGAGGGCACAATTGCATTGGTCATAATACAAGCAGCATGAATCCCACGTGATTAACCAAATGCAATACACGTCGTCACCGACTGCCACGCCGCATACTGGGTGTATGCATCCGGACTGCTCCCCCCCCCCCCTCATCGCACAAGATATACTGCAGGATCTCCTGGATCCAAGATAACTATCCAAGGTATCCATCGCGGTTTCCGGTTTAGCAGCGGCTAATCGCGCAGGCCCATATAGGATAGGCGAAGCTATCGAAATCCTGGACTGAGGATCCCTCCCTCGGGAGGAGACTTCCGGTCACCATTTTTCACATAGTTTTCACAGTCCTAACCACCACCGACAACAAGAAAGGAACACTCCGGTAAAAAATTTTGCCCATGACTGTAGTCACATTCTGCGCTTTTTTTAATGTCTTAGCATTGAAAATTGGTTTTTGATGAAAAAAATGACGAAGTAACTCTCGCATATCTCGGTGGACACCCGAACCGAGCCATAAGGAACGATATAAAGGTGGGAGTGACAGAAGACAGGAGAAATAAGGTGCTCTAGTGGAAGTCTCCGGAATAATTTCGACCACCTGGAGATCTTTAACGTGCACTGACATCGCACATTACACGGGCGACTTTTGTGTTTCGCCTCCATGGAAACGCAGCCGCCTCGGTCGGGTTCGAACCCAGGTACTCCGGCTCAGTAGACCAGCGTCCTAACAACTGAGCCACCGCGGCGGGTATTTCTTAGCATTACAACCCCCACGATGGCAAATAACAGCTGCGAAGCTATCGCTTACTGCTCTCCCGGAGTCCTAGGTTAGGCGTCTGCAAAATATGTAGTGCATCAGCCACAAGCTATGGCCATGTGAGCAAAGTTAAACTTCAGTTACGAACACGAGGCTGGTAATTCATGGAACAGCACCTTATTAAGTTACTCCAAGTACGTCGTTAATGGTAGCACAACGTTTTTAGTCACGGCCTTTTAGTGACGGTGTAAATGTCTTCTATGAGAAGAAAAGAAGGAGGAAGCAACTTTATTCAAATAGAACGAAAACAAAATGTCGAGGGCCACCTGGTAGGGCTCCTAACGTCCTGGAGCCCTCTGCAAGCCGCTTTTTTGAGCGCCCGGCTGATTAGCGTACGCTGCTTTTGCGGACCTGTGGACCGCAGAGTCGTCTCCCAAAATACTGAATCTGGTTGAGCATGGGTGGTACAGTTGATCGAAATTATTCCGGAGACCTCCACTACGGCACCGCTATGTTCGTTGCTTCTTTCACTCCCTTTAGACCTTCCCTTACGGCGCGTTTGGGGTGTACAGCGATATATATGATAGTTACCGCGTCATTCCCGTTACTGAAAACAAATTTTAATTTTCATCGATTTATTACATGCTTCTTTTGTAGGCGAGCGGGGAAGGAGGCCATGATCACAGTCGCGAATGGCTGGCCATTGTGTGAGGCGCGATAACGCCATGGCGGCACTCTGGGAAAGTAACGGGGCGCTTTTGACAAAGGTTGCTTCCTGCCGCCTCCGCGTAATGCAATGACTTTGTCGGCGTGCTCGCAAACAGTGCCGCGGCTCAAAGAGAGTTAAGTGCTTGTGCTTATACATGCGCATGCAGCATAGCTTTATTCTGGCCGGAAGGCTACTAGTAATCAAATACCCGGCTGCAGTAGTGATCTCACACTAGCTGTTGATGGAGTAAGACCGAATGCTCTACCGATTACTTGTTCAACGTATGTCTATCACCGTTAGGATCAGTACTCTTTCTAGACATTAGGAAATTATGGTGGTGCTGTGGCAGATGGGACCGGTATAATTTACTCAACCGGCTACACAATTTTAAAAGCATCCGCCATGGTTCTCTGGCACTGGAGCACACTAGAACCGTAATACCGCTCGTGTAAAGAGTACTGCCAAGTAGTGCGCAGCTTGTCTCATGAAAGCAACGGGGAGCATGGCATTCCACAAAAGGTAACGACGATAGAAACCACAGCGGGGGACAAAGCAGTACTTTCAAGGCGTTCACAATTTATGGCCAGGTGACAATGAGACCTGGGAAGCATCATGAAAGTGCCGCACGAAGCACTGCTCATGACCCTCACATAGTGGCACTCACACGATGCAACCACACTGTCTACAGCAGGTTACGGCTCAGTCCATGGAAGCCTACTAACACGTCAGCCACGACACGGGAAAGTGAAACATGCTGTGGCTTGCCCAGGGCACATTCGAGCAAAGCGACCCGCACACCTTGTCAGACTGCGCACGCATTTCGTCGCTGCTGTGGTGGACAACGCGCTGCCGAATATCATTGATCGAAGTTCTTAGGCACATTGGTCGCTCACTGCACGATTTCGCAGTGAGCTGTTGTAACTAAAAAGGCACTCGTGAGTTCAGGAAGAAAAGTCTGCTGCACATAAACCACGAAACTGGGAACAAGTCAAACGAGCCCGCAATTCTTCGTTGAACGCATGGAGAGTGCCATAGAATCGGCCCTCTCTGAGCGTCCTCCACACAAAATTATTCTCTGGTCACTGACCTTGATTTTCGATGTTGGATTGCGTTGACACCAGCAGAGGACTATACTTGAAGGAACGCAAAGTAGCCTTGTTTCGCATTTCGCTCCAATTTTCTGTGCACCTGGCTGGCGCAAGGCATGAATACGCCGTAAAGATGAAACCACTCAAGTTCAATGCTATCAGGCACAGATGACGCGCTTGGAGGTGACAAGTCCCATCTGGAGTTGTAGAAGCCAGGCGGCCGTGCTGCCGTTGTGCGTATAAGCACGCACATGTTGATGATATTGCCGGGGACACAATTCGTGAATCGCCCGTTATACGCAGAATTCCCGATTGAGCTTTTGGTGTATAGCCAGGATTTGTTTACCTCCTTTATAAACACTCCGGTTCTTAATATCTTTGGATGCTTTGTAAATACTCGTGCTGCTAATGCGTTTGGATGCTTCGTAGTTTGCTGTTGGAGGATATTCAAGGAGGAGGTCATCGAGCTTGAACTTTCGCTGTTCGACCAGCTCCTTCCATAGTGCGGTGACGGGTGCGCGAGGCCGCTTCACAGGGTGGGGCGGGCCGTGCGCGGTCCTGTATCGAAACACAGCAGCCCGCACCCCGAAGCGGCTCGCTTATTGAGGCAGAAACCCCAAACCCGAGGCGGGCACACAGCGCGCAGGTTGGCCCGTGTTCCCGTAGCTGGCCTGGACGCGGCGACACCTGCGTAGCATAGGGAGAGTGAGCGTGTGAATGCGGGCATCCTTCGTAGGAGTGCAGTGCCAAAACTACGAAAAAATTGGAGCGAACACTTATGCTTGCGGGCGAGGGTATGACGCGACAGTGTTAATGAGTTAAAGCCCATATAAGCAGAATTGGTCATTCCGTACTTAACATTCACAGTTCCCCGTCAGTCCTCATACTACTCCTCGCGCAGGGGTTAGGCGATGGGTTAAGCGAGGGGTTATGACGGTTAAGCGATGCACCACTACAATGCGAGGTGGGTGTTGTGCGACCCAGCTTGCTCATCCTGAGCAACCTCTCGTGAGAAAAATATCTAATGCTCTTACCACGCTACACAGTTTGTTGACAATCCGGTTTGAAGGTTATGATAACGCCACAAGGTTACGTGATCAAGGGGGCCCACCTGGCTTCTAGGTTGTTCTGGGTTTTTCTCGTGAAATTTTCTCTCACGCCTAACGAAGGCTTTTCTGCTAAATGGGCTCATTAATCCTATCGGGATAAATTGTCTTTCAACAGGACTGATGCTAACGCAACAATATTTTCAATTGAAGGCGACCTGAACGCGAACCCTGCCAGTGTTTCTTCTCTAGCAGGCAATGTTTTGGGCTCTTGTATTTGATGTCGAGTTGCCAAGCTCGCATTTCGTTTTATATTACTGTTACGCGTACCCAGTTATACATACAGGCGAATGTTTGCACGAAGATGACGTTGCACATATAAGGGGGCCGTGATTTGTATGGTAATTCAATCGGTTGCTCTCTCTGGCGCTTTGTATTACGTGAATCACATGCGCGTTGCTCACTCACGGGGCACGCCGATCGGCTCGGTGCTGTCCGCCTTCCTCCCAGCGGATCCCAGTGCGCTCGCAAGCGGACCGAAGTTCATCGCTGACGGCGAACAGCTGGGCGTCGGCGTGCGGGTGGGTGCTGTCTCCATCCTCCTCCACGGGAGCCTCCGGGGTCTGCTGGACGGCCGCGCCTGTGAAGCCGGCTGCCAGCGCCTGCGTTAACGACGCCGTCGCTCCCATGATGTTAAGGTACCAGGACGAGGACGAAGATACGTAACTATACGGTGCGATATCATAAGATAGAACTGCTCTCTAATGTATACCGCCGTTGCTTTTCGCACATATCCTAATGACCCTTCAAAAATCAAATTCAAAACTCATCATTGTCGCTGTAATTATCAGCATAGCACAATTACGTCAGGGATTTGAAATTAAGCGTCATCGTTTTGAAAAAACCAGAGCAGTCTCTGTCATGTAAGGCGAAGGTGTAAATGGCGGCGAACGTAGAGCTTACATGCCCGGTTGTTCAAGCATGTCTTCAGAGGAATGTGAAATTCATCTTGAACTGCCCATTGTGATCTTTATTTGTTGTGTCCTCAGTAAGCTTACCTTCGTTCTTCTACACACCGTTAGTTGCACAGCCCACGACCTGGAGCGAATAAGTGTCCCCGTACCTGCGAGGAGCTCGAGAGGTCTGCGGAGGGCGACGAAGGCTGATCGCTATGGAAGGCACCGATCGAAGAGGCGGTTGTCCGAGCACATGTTGTGCCGTGCAGAGTTTCGATTGGTGCGCCACGGACATGAGCCATCGCCTGGTGGTTACACCATCCTCGGTCAGCAATTGAGGGTCGGTGGTGGTCTTCGTCGCCGTGCAGGCAGGACAGGTGGCGCCAGCGGTCCCTGCGGCTGATTCGGAAGGATTTAGTGTACCTGTGGGAGGCCCGGGGACACCCTGGCAGAGCCAACGCTCGTAGAGACCCCAACAAGCCAACAGCGTGGCGTCACTAAAAAGCTTGTTGGTCAGTTTAAGATCGGGCTATAAAAACCACAAAGTAAAATACAACGACCTGGAACAATTAGAAAGAAGACTTTACAAGCGCTGAACTAGAGACTGCATGTTAAATTAAATAAGGCAAGCCAAATATGTAGGGCTGTGCGAATAGTACTTTTCCAAACCGAATCGAATACGAATACTCGCAGCTCTGCTGTCGAAACGAATACAAATACCTTGTCTAGAACCAAATCAAATGCGAATCGAATACTCTTGTAGTAGATTAGACAGTTGGGCGAGTTGATACGTATTAATTTTGAGCAGAAAAGAGCGCAAACGGACGAAGGACCCAGAAAAAGGTAACATACAGACATAGCGCTGACTATGTTTAAGAATTTTCTACTGTTGTGTGAATATTCAATGAGCAACCGCGAAAAACAGTGAAATGTTTTTCGCAGCAGTTACAACTGTTGAAAGACGCAACACTGCTATCGATTTGGTGGTCGCAGCACAAAGTCAGTATATTAACTTTATCATTATGATGTTATGCGTACAGGAAAAGTGCGTTTTGCTGATAACGGAAGGTAATGAACTAGCATCCGGTCCAGTGCATGACACATTCGTAAGCTACGTATGAGGCATGATCTCTGCGGAGAGGGATAAAGGTCAGGTTTGCTGAAGCAGCCTGGTCCCTGCCATGTCGTCCAATCTCTGAGGCCATGTGTGAGGATTATGAATACCGCCAAGGGAATGGGCCGCACCGCGGAACTGGATCCTCCAACCGGCCTACACCGAACGCGGCAGCATGATATGCGGCATGCAGGGTCCCTGTATTTAGAATAGTGGTGGAAGAAAAATAGTGCAGGGCTCATTCGAACTTCGCCAAAATGTTTAGAAACCTATTCGATAACCTGAGTACGTATTCGATGTTTCGCGTAATTTTTAACATACACTATTTGATTAGTTCCAAAAATTGAATAACAGGATATTAGATTCTGTATTAGCAATTTCAAATATTCGCACGCCTCTACATATGTCCTCCGTATAAATATGTATGTTTCATGGTAAAAAAAAAAATCACAGTTGGCATTGGGGTATTTATTACTGTCATTCCTATGTTTCTGTTTTCCGCGATCGCACAGTTTCTAGTGAAGTAAAGGGGGCACTACCTTGCACTCGCCTTAACTGACAGGGTGCTGCCGCGGTGGCTCAGTGGTTATGGCGCTCGACTGCTGACCCGAAAGACGCGGGTTCGGTGCCGGCCGCGGCGGTTAAATTCGATGGAGTTGGAATTCTAGATGTCCGTGTACCGTGTGACGTCGTGCACGTTAAAGAACCCCAGGTGTTCGAAATTTCCGGAGTCCTTCCGTACGGCGTCCCTCATAGCCTTAGTCGCTTTAGGATGTTAAACGCCCATAAACCATGAACCATAACTCACAGGATTCGTGCTACGAGCATCATTTACCCTGAACAAGAGTTTTTCGCAGCACTTAACACACGTTCGAAACCGGACCTTCAAAATTGATATTGTTCGTTATGGTCCAGTCAACACGAAGAAGTTTATTATATAAAAGGTGGTTTATTAAGGTCTTTTATGTTCGAGGAAGTACGCTAAGTTCGAGCACGTAGTGGTGTACTAATTTCGTTCGTAGCCCAGTGGCCACGTTGCCGCTCGCCCGCTGTTGCAGGCGTGTCACCTGCCATTCACCGACTCCACTAATGCGAGCGAATTAATCACAGAGCGAATATACAAGGCAGCTCACCAGCTTTGATCCTCGTTGATGATCTTTATAATATTCGTGGTCTTATCTGCAAGCAAAAGTCAACAAATTCTGATTGAATTTGCGCAAAAATTGAATAAGTTGACGTCGAAGCAAGCTAGCACACCCAATAGGGGAGGACACGCGCAGACTAAATTCAAGTATTCTAATTCCAGTTACCCTTATTTTATAAACCATGTGAAAAAATACTTAGCCGGTCACACAAAGCTTGAAATGACTTGTGCAAACTTGGAAGCGCACTTAGGAAGCACGTATTTTCTCAGCGTCAGCAATGTGCCACCGCCGAGGTTAGGGGTAAATTTAAAGCCAACGAGGGTTTGCATCTCGGCCGCGCAAAGTGGGTCGTTTTGGATAGACAGCTTTGCAAATGTATGAAAAATGGGAGGAACCTCATCAAAGGTTAGGGCTTCCATCGATGCTTAAAATCCCTGCTACGTGGCCTAGAAGAAAAACTATCTGGGCTGAGAACTTTTGGCAAAGAATGTACAGTTTCAGATGGTTAGAGAAAATTAAGAGGGAGTAAGAAGTAGAGAAAGAAAGAAAACAATGTTCAGCAATTTCGAACAAAAATTTTGACACATAGAAAATTATCAGATACTTTTACAGTAATATTGAAGGCAATGGCACATTCTTCTGGATGTACCAAATTTTTTGTTTTAAAGTGTTTCCATCGGTCGCATCGAATAGTTAGGCTCCCATAGAAAAGCAATGGGGAAAGCTTTTGACGACAGCAAAAGCGTTAATAGAAAACATATTCAGGACGGTCGTCGGGTGTTCTGCAGATATGCTGATTGTTATACTGAAATTTCACGTCATATAAATAAGATGCGTTCATGAATGGTTTTCCGCTCAAAAATGCTTTTGTCCACAAATGTAGTGTATGGCTAATGCTTTTGAAAATCAGCTGCAAAAGTGAGGGTGATTTCTTTGCAATATGCATGCAGGCTGCTGGCGCTCATGCGGGCAAGGTCTAAATGTGGACGGGAGGATATCGTAAGCGAAGGCCGCTCCTTTCGTCGATTCCGTCGCAAATACAGAAAAGGCCAGCCGCATATCCTCAAGAACAGCATGATAAATTATCTCTCTGCTGTATTCAAGTGTCGTCTAAGCATAAAATATGAGTCTTATCGATATTTAGAGGTTGTACCGAAATTCTAAAATTACTCATTCGCTTTGTTTTTTCCAAACATTTGGAGCCAACATCAATCTATTACACTAGTTGCCCCAGAATTCTTTCGGCGAGAATTTTGTGTGTTGGGGCTAGATACATGCCACATAATTTTTGAGAACGGAACTGTTCTACACTGCAATAGCTGTTCTTGATATTGCTTGCTAAGCCAGCTTGGTTTAGTGCTCAATGAGGGGCTCACCCATATTTGCTGCGCAGCTTAGATCTGTGGCAGCCACGCAGGGATGGGGCGGTGTCCTGCATGCTGCGTCAGCTGCACGCTGTCCGGAACGCGTCTCGGGAGCGATGATGTCCTTGGTCTCTCGAAGCCTCTGCGGCAATGTCCCACCTCCTCGACAGCTGTCTTTGAGCCGGATCTGCAAGGGTGCCAGATCGGGCTGAAGATTAAAGAAGACATACTTCTAAGTGAGCACGCGAAAAGCAGTTTAAATAGACGGCCATTGAAAAGCTGAGCTTTATAATGAATGCCACTCTGATGCATACAAACTAGCGCTGTATGTAGGAGGGAATATCAGCCTGTATTAAACTTGTGCTACTATCACAAAACAGTGGAGGTCTTAATTAACTCTGATTTAAGGGTATTACGTGACAGCGTAATGCAGTAATTCTCATATATGCAGAAATAATTATTTGCATTCAGCGAATTTTCTGGTCAAAGGAGCCTTTAACGCTATCGCGTTAATTTAACGGACATATGGGAAATCGACGCGGATTGAAACGAAACAAGCTCGCGTGCATGGTTCGAAAGAAATCCACTCATGACTCACGGATTGCGCGTAACCGTGTGCACGCGAGTAATGCCTTCTCCCCTTCGCTCGTTAGCGGCGGTGCGTGGTCGAAGGGGAATTGAACCAAACCTTCTGGAACCTATCTCGTCTGCAGACCAAAGGCGATGCGCGCCTCACGGACGGATGAGGGAGCGTTGGTACTCTCGACGTTACTGTATGCGCGCAACTCCTTGAGCACGGTGGCACTAAGAGGCGCCGCGCGACCTTGGAATGAAGGACTTTGTGTCATTGGTCAGCCCGTAGCAGAGTATTAGCGTTTAGCTTTGAAAAAGCACTCTCCTACGACTCCCGTGTCAAAACCTTTCGCCATGGACCGGCGCAGTAGCGCGCGCAGGTTTTCGGGGACGTCCTCTTAGGGAAAAAAAATGCGTTTTCTTTTGATTGCCATTCGATGTAGTGGTGCACTTTTTTTGTAACATCTCTGTTTGTATCATAGTATCTGTTCCGCAATACGGCCCATCGTTGCATTGCTTTTAAGAGCGCTGTGCAGGTGTTGTTAAGAGTGTTATATAATACTTCTGCACAATCTCTTCGCATTACATATCCTGTATTTCTTTTTAGAACCTTTGACTACGACCTATTATATGGCTTGCGAAAGGCAAAAGCTGGATACCAAATGACAGCGCACCCTTGTCACATAGTAGCTGGTTATCTGCTGAGGCTGTCGCGCAGAGTCCAGGGTATCTGCGCGGTCGGAACAGCTGCTCCTAAGCGCTCATAGTGTCGTTGCGCAACAAGTGTGCCTGGGAACCTACGATTTTTGTCATACTTTGTTGACAGTTCCGTGAATTATTTTTACCGAGCGTTTTAAAAAACAAGGCGAAAAATGCGGTATCTGAACCACGAAAAATATGTTGAAGATCAGAATGTGAGCGTGGTGTTCGCTGAAAAAAAGAAGCTGCGGTGTGAGGCGCGCACATCTTTTTCGTAGCTTTTGTGTTACTGCGGGTGGTAAAACTTTATCCGGTTTTTCTTGCCTTCAGATCATTCGAAGTGCTATGCGTCTGGGTATATTTTATCACGCTGTCCCACATTAGAACGGAAGGACCCATTCTGATTAGCGATAAGAAAGAACTGCCATGAACCTGCCTTATTTTTCCAGGAATCTAAACAGCATTGATGCAGCACTTATTGTCTGCTATAAGGCACACATTGTTCGTAAAAGTCGGTAATTCAGTGTACGTTAGGACAAGACGGAACAGGCTTAAATCCACATTTCAAAGACGTGGTAAGGAATAGCACCAGAGCTGCACACAAGGCCTTGGCTCTTTCCCCAGTATTTCCACGTTTCCTCTCTCACCCAAAGTCACCGCAGACTCCCAGCTGGTGTGTATTGTCATGCGGGCATATGATCAACGAAGGATCTCATGTCAACTCTGATCTGGCAAATCTTAACCCAACAAAGGTCGCGGACAAGGCGCAGTAGAAAGTTGGAAAAACATTTGCTCTTTTTGTCTGCCTTAACCGTAATGTGTCGAGTGTGTGCCACATACCTGCGTCGTGGCGTCAGCAGTGCTGGGCCGTGAGCAGGGACAGAACAGCGTGGCGTGCACGTCTTGGAGATGGCGATGGCTGCGCGGAGCTACGGCGGTGACCAACGTGGGCCGCGTGTTTAACAGTCCGCCGGTGTCGAGGAAGTTGTGCTGCTGACATTTGTCGCAGTACTCGTTATTAGCGTCACGTATGGTAGGCCGAGGCTGCACCAGCTCTCGCATGGCTCGCATTCAGCCAGTGGTGACACCCAAACGGCCACCCAGGGTGACGTCTTCAGGACAGCTGGAAGTAGAAAACCAGTTAGATACGGTTTACAGCAAGAACCAGGTTACAAGAAAACTAAAGTTCTTATTCTGAGGTGAGGAAAAAAAGCTCCATTTTTCGAATGCAGGGCTTAATGATTGCAAATGAAAAGCTACACTCTATAGGCATACGGCGTAGACAGTATGTGCTTCTGCGGCATTGAAGGGAAGAAAATAACGAATTACATTTTCAAAACAATCACAGTCTTCATATCCCACATCAACATGGGTGTCATGGGCGTGGGAAAGTGTGTTCTGGATTATTAGAAAAATAAGATGAAAGAATTGAAAAAAAAATGAAAGATCGGAGGAGGACAAAGAAGGCGCAGATTGTTCTGAGACGAGAGAAAGCAAGGAGGCGAAATTCAGATTTGTACCTACCTGGAAGCCACAAGCGAGGGAGGGAGATTCCGGTAAGAAGAGTTTGTGGGACTGCCAGACTCTGAGACGTGTGCCTTGTGAATAAACCCGGACTGGCCTGAAAGCAATGACATAATTCCTTCAACGTTGGGCGTGACAACAGCTGCACTTTATGCTCTTATTTGGTAGAACAATAATCAAGTATTTTCTCGCCAATGCGAAAAAAAATTACACGCGCGGAAATGGTTTCACAGTTTGAGTTTACGCTCCCGTGCAGTACACTCTGATGTGGTTAAAAGGTGATCGTTCGAGGCTTAATCTGGCAGTGTAGAAGTGTTCCATCAGATTTCACTTTTGAATCCAAAAAGGTGTTCACACACCTTACTGTCATAAGCGTTCTACTTGCACTGCCCTGCATCGTAGCCCCTACAGGTAAATCACTGTGCCACTAGGGAAGATTGGCTACAGCGCTCGCTGCAGATCACCTTCGAGTGGATTCGAACGGCGCGATGACCAAAGCCTCACACCGAACAGGTCACCGTCCGCACGCGCCTGAGGAGCTCGCCGTCCGAGAACGGCGCCAAGGGCGAAATAAGGGTGGGAATAAAAAAGGCTCTCTTACTTGGCGCTAGGTCGTCGTGGATAGCTGCAGGAGCCCTGGGGCGCGATTACGGATCAGTCTCAATCGAAATTGTCTCAAAAAGTATATCATTTGCCGCTCTCCTATTGGTCGGCGGCCATTTTGATTTTTTTCGTCACTGACTGACGTCGTAAATGGCGCAGAAGTGGTGACGTTGGCCATCTAATTATGCGGGCAGATTGAGACGATTTTTTGAGACTGGAAAAAGTAGTATCAACACGTTTGAGACAGAAAATGGCGGCTGTTTACATCGTCGTATACGCGGGTGACCGCGCGAGCAACGGTGTCGGAGGGTGCATGAAGACGACTTTGACGCGCGGGAGAGTTATTTCGAGGAGACTGCGCAGTGTCTGTGCGA
Source organism: Amblyomma americanum (assembly GCA_030143305.2). Lineage (NCBI taxonomy): Eukaryota > Metazoa > Arthropoda > Arachnida > Ixodida > Ixodidae > Amblyomma > Amblyomma americanum. The sequence goes on along the minus strand of JARKHS020035443.1, from coordinate 36,073 downwards.
CGAACTCGCCGTTGAACTGGGAAGTGCGCGGGTGAGTGCGCTGTCAGTGGAGCGGCAGGTGCTGTGCGCGCTGCGCTTCTTCGCCTCCGGTGGGTTTCAAGGCGCCGTTGGAAATGAAGAAAACGTCGGCGCAGCCCAACCGACTGTGAACAAGCCTTTGCGGCGGGCAGCGGAGACCAATGTCAACGTTGGGTCACAGAAGGGGAGTGTTCGCTTTCCGAGGAGACCCGAGGAGAAGGCGGCGGCGAAGGAGGGTGTCCTTTGCCTAAACGTTCGCCGCGGCAGCATCTCCGGCGTCGTCGGGTGTGTCGATTGGGCACTCATCACTATCAAGGAGTCTGGGGGCAGTGCTGCGAACGAGCCGCAAGCGGTTCTACGCTGCGGACGTAATAGTGAGTATACCTCGGCCACTGTTTTTGACCGCATGAGTTCAAGTGCTACAAGTGCATGAGCTACAAGTGCGGGCCTCGGCAGCGAGAGTGAGTACGGGCTGTGCTTGTTTTTTCTCAGATCTGTGGCGCGAACATGTGCATCCTGGCCGTGGACTCGCGCTGACCCGGATCCTTCCGCGACGCGTTTGTCTGGCGGCATTCCGAGGCGGAGGAAGGCCTGCTGGACGACGGTGATTTTTTTTCTGGGTAAGCAGTAAAATAGCCGTGTCACCCGTCGGGCGAACTCAGTCACATCTATTGAGCTCCAGCACTATGCATTTGGCCGGATCTGCTAAAGCTACAAGAATCAGTCTGGACAGTTACACAAATGCAGACACTTTACAGTAAGATACAGTGTATTGCCACCCTTTCCTTTTGTTAAATATAATTGCAGCAGAAACACAGGACACATATTACATTGTTGAAATGCATAGCCTTTCCTGTTGAAGAAACCAAAGCAAAATGCACCTGACAGCGCTTGTGTTTTGTAAGCAATCATAGCGCATCATTTATATGAATATGGTGGTAAAAGACTGACCTTACAGTAGTGCTCACTTATACATCTAAATCCTGCATGTATGTATGCTCTTGAATGTCATATTCAGCAAAGCCTGGATGTGGGCTACTTGGCGTGAGTTTTCTACTGTATAGCAGAGTGTCCTGTAATGCTGTTGAGATCACTGAGAAAGGACATGCTTAGCTGCATCATTTTTTGTTATGCAGGAGACTATGTCTACCCACTGGAGCCATGGCTGCCTGCACCAGTTGCATGACATTACAGACCTGACTCAGCAGAAGGCCTGTACAACACGCCACATGCTTGCACACAATTTGTGGCTGAGCGCTGTATTGGTGTGCCGAAGAGCTGCTTCCGTTGCTTTCAAGGACACCGGATGCACCAGTGCCAGTGGAAGTGGACAGTGCGCATCATCACCGCACGTGCTGCACTTCACAGCCTCTGTTTGGATGTGCCCATATCAGCAGAGGGTGCAGGCGACACTACCTCTGACCCAGATAACAACGGGCCACCTCTAAATGGTGGCTGCCTCGTACAGACAGGATCCCTCCTCACCTGCCTCCTGCGAAGAGCATGCGGTGCTGTACTTTTGGCCTTTCTAGGACGACCCGTCTCCAGAGGAAGGCGTACCGAGGGATGGTGCAGCGGCAGTTGCGATGGAAAATCTAGCGTCCAGAGACGACTCACCATGCTGGCATAGAGAGTCATATCAGGCACTCTTCCCCTGTTGCCACTGTCATTTCCTTGTGTCATTGCACAACACACATCTGCAAGTGTGTGAGCAATTGTGTGATGTGGTTGTGCCCTTGGCCAACCTGTGTGCAGCGAGAAGCCAGCAGTGACAAACAAGTGCCCCCCACCGGCTGCCACTTCATTTTCAGTGTGTTTGCTAGTATATCTTCCAGTCCCTCAGCAGCGTGTTGCACAGTCTCTTCCTGAAGACGGGAAAGGTGTTGAAGCAGCTCGCTCAATTTCTGAAAAGCATCATTTTGAACTCTCTTTTGTCAATGCTTATGTCAGCCCACCTGCCCCTTCTCTGCTGCCTCCTTCCAGCTTGGTGGAGTGCCTGTGGTCATTACCTGTGTGACGAACATGCATGAACCAAACGTGTAGTGCTGGAATAAGGCATGAAATATTTGTGATGCTTGTTGGAATCAAAAAGCTGTTTTTTATTGCATCATACATTCAGTAAGCGCGTTTATTTTTTTAGGCACAGCATTTGACACGAGTGTTTCTATTGCAGAAAAGGCAGTGTACATACAAGCATACTTTACCTTGATGTACAATTACCGTATGGCATTTCTGAGTGCAGTTAAGAAAAAAAATCTGAATAATTGAGTTCAAAGTGCATGTTTTCTTTCATACAGAGGCTACCTGTACAATAAATATGGCATAGTACAGTGTACATGATGCATTTTCCAGACTACAAAACATTTTGGCACATATAAGTAGTGTAAATACCAAAGCTAAGCTTTTAGCGTAATGGTGTGTGGCTAGGGGTTTCGCTCTGTGCTAAAAGCTGTACCTACTGCAAGGAAACCGCTGTACAACAATGCATAATAAAGATTGTAAGGTGCAGTGGCTACAATGACTGCTGAATGACTAGAACATCTTCACAGATAGACAAAGATGTGTAAACATCACAGACACATCATCAAGGAGATGGTGTGTGATTAGAGGTTAGTTTACAATCGCAAATCATGCAACACCGTTACTGGAAATGCTCTACAGCTCTAAGAATATACATGCAGCTCCATTGTGGGAAATTTTGAGCACTCGGTTATTGCCCCATAACTGACACCTAGCTTGGTTTGCGTAACACAGGGCTATGAAGTCTTGTCCATGATGACACGAGACGGTGACAATGCCGAATGGCCGGACAAGCTCCTTGTGCTATCATAATATGTGTGATAAGTGCAACTGCTGTCAAGCTACTTTTCGCCTAGGTATTTAATGTCCTAGTCATTTTCAACTGGCTGTTCCCTTTCAAACTGGAGTGGCCTGTATACAGGGTGTCTAAGATATGATGGACCATAATTTAAAAAAAAAAAAACAAGTGGTCTTCCGACCTGAAAGGAAGTGCATGTTAGAAGCTATGCAAAGTATTTAAAGCCCTTCAAACACTGCCCTCACCAAACCCAGTTATACCAACATCACTCCGCCTGCTGAGCAAAATACAATATTACACATCACTGCCCTGTCCTATCTACCTCACTGCCCTGGATCATATGCAATTCAAGCGCTGTGTACCAGCAAACATGAACAAACTTGCTCAACTTTCTGCCCAGTTGCAATTAGCCTCTATACAAGCAAACTACTTCTTTCCAGGTTGACCCTGGATCTACTACATGATCAGTAAATAACGTTAATGGAACAAGCTCGTTCTCTCCTCGGTGACAATAGCAAAGTTATCAAGTCAAGTGCTTCCTTTCTCTGTAAACAAAGTGGAGCATAAACATCACAATTTCTGCATCTTGCACAGGAAAAAAAAGAAACTACGGCAACAACTGAACATAAACCAAACGGAGCTACAAAAATACAAACGGAACATCAAGTGCTTAGCCCGATGTGGGCGGCAACACTTGGTTACGAGGCAGAAGAGTGCTGCCACAGAGGCAGGCCGTGTCGGCTCTCATTTCCCGCACCGAGATTGCAAGCTATCAGCAGCTGCACCTGTCTGTCGGCAGTTGCTTCTATGTGATGATTCATGGTTTTCTGGTATTTTCTAAAGAAAATAAACAGAACCACACGTCACTCGGCGATCGATAGGCGCCGACCGAGAACACAGACTAAAGTTGTCTTCGTCGATTTTCGAGCCGAGCGCTGCTTGTAAGTTGATCTCGGCAGGCCCGTAGCATTCACTGCCTTCAATCAGATTTTTCTGCACACCTCAGACATCCGCAAAGTGCCTTGATTTTAGACGACACGCGAAAAATCGGGAACTAGCCGTGGAATCAGCTGTTTTCTTGCACGCCGCCATGTTCACGCGATACCACTGCCAGCGCGCCCTCATGGCAAAAGAAGTTAACCTGCAGCAAATTTCATTGCAAAACTGAGAATGCTTCTAATTTTCTCTCGTGTTGTTGAGATTGCAACACAGTTTACTACCAAAATAAAACGTTGCTTGTTTTCTTCATTGCGTTTTTGTTCATTTTCAGACTAACATGTTCACGCTATACCGCTGACAGCACACCTTCGCGGCAAAAAAAGTGACTGAACAGCAAACTTAATTGCAAAAATGAAAACACTGCTTTTTTTGCTTGGTGCTGTTGGGTTTGAAATACAGTTACTTAGCAAAATAAAACATTACTCGTTTTTATTCACTGCGTTTTTACTGCAAAACATTAGTCTACGGTCCCTTGTCGTGCGATTAGTGGTTTCGGGGCGGAGCCCACCGCCTCCTTGCTCCGCATTGGCCGATTCGGCGGTCGGCATTTCTCGGTGTCGTCATTTTGACGTCACTGTCTCAATATTGAGACAGTTTTTTGAGACTGATCCGTAATCGCGCCCCTGGAAAGACCGGCTGCAGTGCACGAGAGGAAGGTGGCGCCTAGTCGCGAGAAGAACGTGCTGCGCGAGCTGTCGACCGAACAATCAGCCAAAAGAAGAAAAAAATTACGAAAAAAATAATTTTCACAAAATTCAAACTCCAATCAAAAACTGAAACCAAATCAAATCAAATCACACAAATGAGCTCTGATCAGGCACATGCAGTAACAACCTGGGAACGTGGAAACCACGGAAAAGCCGCAGCCTAACTTTGCAGAAATTTTTTCTCTGTTTGCTTGCACTAACCGTAATTCGTCGCGTGTGTGTCAATCAAAATAAAATCACAAATCAAATCACAGAACACAAATCAAATCAAATGACACATACCAACTCTGATCTGGCACATGTAGAAAAAAACCTTTCAAGGAAGAAACCGCAGAAAAGCCGCAGCATAACGTTGCCAAATATTTTTTTCGGTTTCCTTGCACTAACCGTCATTCGTTATTCGTAACCGTAAAGACGAAGGACGCTCCAAGCATCTCGGTGAAGCCGTAGGCGGGATCGGCTAAGTATTGGGCGGCTGGTCCTGTTTAACTTTACCCCCGGCGCCTTTGCGCCTTTTGTCTGGTGTGTATAACGCACGTGGTGAGCTTGTAAATCTGAGGGAATGTCTGCGGGATCTCCCCGCCAGGGGAGCTCCCCCTGGTCGGCTTCCCTACCGCCTCGTGAGATATGCCTCTGAATGCTTTTCAACGCTCCGGCGCCCGCAGCATTCCTGTGACGCTTGTGCCAAAGGATGGCGGTGCTTTCAAAATTAACAATCCAGGGGCTGTTCGAGCTGTTCTCCAGGCGGCCACTTCCCTTTATAAGGCAATTACTGAGGTAAGGCATTTTGGACATGGCGGGATTCTGCGCCGTTCACCAGACCACTCGTACGTAAAGGATCTTCTAAACTGCTCAACTTTTGGGTCTCTTTCGGTAAACAGTTTCATTCCGTCTCATCTGACCTGCACAAAAGGTTTGGTTCGTGGTGTGGACTATTGCTTATCTCCAGTTGAGACCCTCGATCTTCTCTCTGCAGCGGGTGTTGTTGCGGTGTATCGCTGTAGCCGGGAGGTGAACAATGTGAGGGTGCCAACGGAAACGGTTATTCCCACTTTTGCAGGTACTGCCTGCCCTCTCAGAAATAAAATCATAACCCTTAATCTTCCGTGTAGACCTCTTTCCATCTAAGCCACTGCAGTGCAGCAATTGCTGGCGATGTGGCCATAGTGCTCGTGGCTGCAAGTCCACCTTGCGGTGTTGGAAAAATGCGGCAATCACCAACCATCGAATTTATGCTCTGATCAAAACGACAAATGTTGCCTTTGTTAACCTCACGCTGCAAATTCCACGGATTGGCCTTATCGGGCTCATGAATTACAAATTCTAGAAATAACCGAACGCAAACGCTGTTCGCGGCGTGAGACAAGATCAGAAATTAAAGAGAGAGCCCACGGCTATGCAAGTGTGTCAGCCCATTCAGGAGTGACACTATAATCGTCTATCTCTCAGGCAATAGTGACTGCTGTGGGCTTTTATGACTAAGATGGTTGACAAGATAGATTTCATTGTCACAGAGTGCATATCTAACGCTCTGGCAACGTAGATTACCCAGGCCATGCAAATCGGAATGACTTCTGCCATGTCAGCCATGCCTTCGTTAATGACCCAACATTCCTTGCCAGCGCTGCCTCAGTCCCAGGAACAATTTACTGCTGTTTCAACTCTTCCTCGGTCCACTAATTCAGATGATGTTCAAAATATTAATGATGCGGAGATGGTGGATTCAGATACGCGAATTCTCAAACGCAGTGGATCCCCCATGTCTAACCCTTCTTCGCCACATCCTCAGCCACAATCAAAGAAGTAACAGATTGGCTCTAAGCCAAGAGGAAATATTTTGTGGCAGGCAGTTGCTGCTGCACGGATTGCACAACCATAGGGGTGTAAAATGTTCTCCAGTGGAACTGCCGGACACTTCTTTCAGATCAACAGACTTACCGTAGCTTATATCCCAACATAATCTAGGCATAATTATTTTGCAAGAAACTTGGCTTACATCTGAAAAACATTTCCATTTGCAAAATTATTCTTCATTTCGGCAAGATTTACAGTCAAGAAGAGGAGAGTTACTTATACCAGTTTCTTCAAAATTTTGTCACAGGGCTATGATTGCTTTTGTTTTCAGTCCTCTACTATATACTGTGAGTTTTTGGCTTTAGACTTTGAAATTCCGGAGCGCTATCCCTTTTCATTAGTAAATGCCTATTTTCCTTGCATTGTGCAGGATTACAGGCCGCTAGATCTCCTGCTAATTAGTAGTCAGAAGTCAGTTCTCTTGGCCGGCGACTTTAATTCTCATCATGTGCGTGGGGCTATAAGACAGATCTCTGTGGCAAGTGCCTTTTGGATTGGGTTAGTGATAACAACCTTTCGTGCATCAATTTTGGTTCGCCACATTTCTCCGCGCAAAAACCCTATCTGTGTTAGACTTAACTTTCACAAGCCCTTGTGTTCCTGTACTAAACTAGTCGGCTGTGGACTGTGGAACCTATAGTTATCACATACCTATGATTTTTTATGATAATTGCCACTTAAATTTGGTGTGCTCTGAGTTGAGGTCGTATATAAATTATGACCAGTTTCAGTCCACTTTGCGCTCTACTCTTGCTTCAGAGGTTAATTCTGCTGAAGAGCATACATCGCAAGGCATATGCTTGGCTACTGAGGAATGCCGAAAGAAGTCCGAATTTCTGGTACGTACATCAAGAGGGAACATTTCAGCTAGATGGTGGAATGCAGATTGTTCGTAGGATTACAGACGCAGATAGGCTGCATGGTAGAATCTCCTACTCAATCAGCGCCGGAAAAATTGGCATGACTATAAGTTCATTGCGGCTCCTTTTAAACGCACAATCTTACAAGCGAAAGAAAATTATTAACCTGAGCATTTCGATTTCCAAACAAAATCCGGAAATCGTCGCGCACTTTTCGGATTCTTAAGATCGCGGAAAAAAATACCGGTTTCAGAAAATTCACCGTCATATTTTGTGACCCCGAAAGAAGCAACTGAAACAATTAAGCAATTGCCAATGGACTAGTGCAGCGTTTCGCCTTTTTACTTTCTTTGCTCTCCGCTTTTGCGGCGTCAGTGGACCAGATTCAGCATGTACCCGATATTACCCTTCCCGAGCTTTCCCCGATAGTGTTGAGGTTACCAACTGCTGATCCTGGCCCTAATAGGGTAACATCAAAAATGTTAAAGATCCTCTTTAAGGAGTCCTCTAACTGCTTATTACAGCTGGTTAATTATTCCATCAAACACGCATGGATTCCACCTGAGTAAAAAATTGTCAAAGTGATCGCTTTACCTAAAATCAAAGGTGGCGGCTTTTCTCTGTATTATATTAGACCTATTGCGTTGATCTCAAACGTGGTTAAATTAATTGAAGGGTCATACTCCTACGTCTTTCGGAGTTTGTGGACCGCAATAATATCCTGAGCACCTGTCAAATTGGTTTCCGTCAAAAATGTTCCATATGGAATGCACACTCCGACCATGAGAGTCGTATTCTCCTTGCGCGGCACCAAAAAATGCATGCTGCGTTAGTGACATTAGATGTAGCCAAAGCTTATGACTGCTTGGAACACTACATATTATTGCCAAGATTGAAGACTCTGCAGTTTACAAATTATTTAATTACGCGTATATCTGCGTTCCTCGGAAACTTTTTTTATACTAAATTATGTCAATTATGGAAGACATAAACAAACCGGAAGTGTTCCTCAAGGGGCAGTCCTGTCGCCTGTATCTCTTTAATATTCTAATGAGCTCTATTCCTAGCCATCAACAAGTTCGCACCTACGTCTATGCCGACGACATTGCATTTTTCACGGCTGCCCCTGATATTCAATCTCTTTATGTGCGCCTGCAATTGTAACATAATTTGCTTGAAAGTTGGTTGTATCGCATGCGACTCACCTTAAATGTAAACAAGTGAGCTGTACTTGTTTTTAAAATGAGAGATCCTGTTACTCTGTCTCTCGTTTACCAGCGACAAAATATTCCTCAAGTTCAGTCATTACATCTTGGTGTCGTCTATGATGACAGCCTTAGATGCCGCCCTCAAACTGACCATATTACAGCGAAAGGGCCTCGTGCGGCGGGCATGTTGCGTAAATTAAGTAATCCCCGGTCTTGAATGCGGAGACATGCACTTTTTCTTGCTTATGTTTTGTATGTCCGACCAATTTTTGAATTTGGAGCTGTGCTGTTTTCTGGTACAGCAGCTTGCAAAATTCGCCCGCTCGTTCTTTTGAAGCTGGAAGCGCTTCGGTTGTGTCTTGGCCTCCCCAAGTTTGTGACCAATAAGGCGCTTTATCTTGAAGCCCGTATTCCTCCTTTATTACCTGGATATAAATTCCTAGCTGTTCCGACGTATCTCAGCATATATGAATCAAGTTCACACAGCTCTTTGTTTCTTTTTTGTTGCCAGCAGACCTCCTTTTTTGGAGTCCACTGGCCTAGATTTCATATCCCGCGCTTAGCTATAGTACAAAATTTGCTTGAACTTCTAATGTTCTCCTGTATAACATCCTTCTGAAACAAGCAGTGGGTCCTCTGTAGAAATTGTCTGTGATGATATTTTCCCGAAAAACGCTAAGCATTTACCACCCCATATTTTAAATGGATTATTAGAAGACCATATACAGAGCCTATTAATTAGCTTCATGATAGCTACCGACGCCTCCCAATGTGATCAAAAGGCAGGGGTAGGAATATATTGCCAGCTTCTAGATTGGTCTTTTTCTATGCGGCTTCCCGACTACACCCCAATTTTCCAAGCAGAGTTTCTGGCGGTGGTGCGTGCTCTTCGCAAACTAGACCCATCTTTGTCTTCAGTGGATTCGCCGATCTTGAACGCTTTCATTCATTACTCCATCCTCATTAGAGCCTTGTTCACATGATGTGTGTGCCAGCTCATAGCAGTGTGACCGCTAATGAAGTAGCTGACCCCCTGACAAAGCCGTCCCTCAATGGCCCGTGCTACCTATCGTTCTTGTTACAGCGTACATCACCGCAGCGAGGTTTCGAAGAAAGAATTTGTTAAGCATGACAACTGGATATCTTTTAAGATCTGATGATTACTTCCACTGCGGTATTCGTGGAGCAGGCAATCATGCCATTCCCGGCAGCTTGAGGTCTCTCTAACAAGGTTCCGCTGCAAGATCCCCCCCCCCCTTAAATTTTTATTTGCACATGTCTGGTTTGGCGCTTTATCCCGTCTGAGTATTCTATGGTGAACACGAAACCATAGACCATTTTTTGTTGTGTTTTCGCCGCTTCACCATGATGAGAAGGCGGTTTTTGGAGAAGCCATTACAACAGCTTGGCCTTAGATTGAGCAGCCCAGTCATTTTGCCGTTCGGGGCCACCATACTTGGGCACAGCCACAAGTCTGTTTTTATCGCCATCCAAAATTCCTTAATGAAATCAAATCAGCTCCCTTAGTAACATTTTTTTTCAATAATATCATCATTTTGCAATTATAATTATCATTTAACCACTCGGGTATAAATCTCAGTGTCGATCTCCTGCATACGTTATGCATTTCCCGTTTAATTTCGTTTTTTTTTTAATTTTTCTTCCTCAACATTCATTTCATTTTCGCCCAAGAAAATATTTATCTGAATCTCTCCGCGCCCCAAAATTCGTGGCATCATACCCCTGTGTGGGCATATGCCATTGTGTGAGTGTAATAATAACTGCAATAGCCCCGCGATTCAAAAAGGAGTTTTTGTTTTTGTCAGGCACATCGATGAAAGAATGCTTACTAATGATCTGAAAATTATGGAATTAATAAATAAGCCTCAGCTCTAGGTCGCCTAACACTGTTAGTTAACAAAATGATAGAATTCGCAAAAAAACAACAGAAAAAGTTTCAATATCGACGCGAAATGATAGCTTTTATGGATTTTGGTGGATTTTGTTATGTGACGTTCCAAAGCAATTGTTGGGGACTTTACCTCATGGTCATTTAAAGATAAAAAATTTTATTGTGGCCATCTTTGTACTCTTTTTCACTGCAATATTCATAATTGTTGTTCTTGCGCCTTACGTGCACCACGTGCAAGGATAACACATTCATCTGTTCGAACAGCGCCCGAAGACGATGGGCTCATGTCGAAGTGGATAGCGACTAATTCCGACTAAACGATTTCAATGAGGATTCGAGAGTCATGTAGTTTCTACCTCACCCATGTTGCCTACTTGTGGAAAATATATTCATTTTATTGGCCGCCAGCTACTCAGGCAACCAAGCAATGTTCAAGGTTGTCACGAACAAGGATGGTAACACACGGGTTGCCGCATATATTGCCTTGGCTTCGAGCGACTCCGCGAAAGAGGGCGTCATCGCACTGGCCATACTAAAGCCGCATCAAGCCCACCTGATGACGTGAACTCTATACACGTAGTCACAGACTCCCGGGCCGCCTGCCGGTTGTATGCAACTGGACTGCTCACTCCCCATGCGCAAACTATACTCAAATATCTCCTGGATTCTAGATCGCTATCCATAATATGCATCGTGGTGTCTAGATCAGCAGCGGCTAATCGCAGAATAGCCAAAGCAATCGAAGTCATGGACTTAGGATGCCGCCTACGAGGACCGGACTTCCAGTAACCGCTTTCAAAATAGTTTTGCATCCTCCTAACCACCACGACCAACAAGAAACACTGTGGTCAAAAACTTTCCCCATGACTGCAGACACATTGTGCACTTTTTTAATGTACCCACCGTGGTGGCTCAGTGCTTAGGGCGCTGGCCTTCTGATCCGGAGCTCCTGGGTTTGAACCCGACCGCGGCGGCAGCGTTTCAGTGGAGGAAAAACGCCAAGGCGCCCGTGTGCTGGGCGATGTCAGTGCACGTTAGAGATCCTCAGGTGGTCTAAATTATTCCGGATCCCTCCACTACGGCGCCTCTTCCGTTCTTCTTTCACTCCCTCCTTTTTATCTCTTCCCTTGCGGCGCGGTTCGGGTGTCCAACGATACATGAGACAGATACTGCGCCATTTCCTTCCCCCCACAACCAATTATTATTTATTGTTATTTTTCATTTTAATGTCTAAGCATGTAAATTGGTTTTTGAGGAAAGAAATGAAGTAACTGTCTCACATATCTCGGTGGACACCCGAACCGCGCCGTAAGGGAGGGGATAAGGGTGGGAGTGAAAAAAGAAAAGAAGGAAGAGGTGCCGGAATAATTTCGACCACCTCTAATTTTTTATTCCCGCTCTCAGTCAGTACGGCATTGAGACATTACAGGCATTGTATACTATTATGCACATTAGGCCATTGTCCCGTCCTCGATCTCAAAGTAAACAGGACCCTCTCCTTCCGTCTTCAAATCTATCAGACTACATACTATTACCACTCCTTTTCCCATCAAAACTTTCCTGTATCCAGCAATTAACCGCCTGTGTCTTGGTCACTCCCTCGTAGTGGGTATGTGCCTGCAATGTCTGAGGCCTTCCTTCCTTCCTTTCTTCCTTTAACGTGCACTGACATCGCGCAACGACGCAGGCGCCTTTTGCGTTTCGCCTCCATCGAAACACAGATGCCGCTGCCGGGTTCGAACCCGAGTGCTCTGTCTCAGGAGACGAGTGCTCTAACAACCTAGCCACCCGAGCGGTTATGTCTGAACATTAAAGGCCAAATGACGGCAAATAGCAGTTGCGATGCCATAGCTTGCTGTTGTCCCGGCGTGTTATGGTGGGCCTCTGCAAATTATGTAGTGCATCAGTCACAAGCTATGGCCACGAAAGCAGAGTTATAAACGGTTATGAACACGAGGCTGGTAATTCATGGAACTGCGCCTTATTAAGTTACTCCAAGCATGTTCTTACTGGTAATCCCAGGTTTTTAGTCACAATCCGTTATTGGCTGCGTAAATGTCTTCGATAAGGAGGAAAAAGAGGAGGAAGCAAATTTGTTGAAATAGGATGGAAAATAAGAAAAAAAAGTCTTGGAGCCCTCTGTAAGCACCTTCTTTGAGCTCCCGGCAGATTAGCGTAGGCCGATTTCGTGGACCCGTGGACCGCAGAGTCACCTCCCAAAGGACTGGGTCTGCTCTAAGCATAGGCGGCACAATTGATCGAAATTACTCCGGAGACCTCTACTATGACACCTCTTTGTTCGTTTCTTCATTCGCTCCCTTCCTAATCTCTTACCTTACGGCGCGGTTCGGGTGTTCAACTATTTATTTGATGCAGTTACGCTAATAATCTCCTTGGTGAGGAAGATCCAGGTTTGTGGCTGCTTGGTAGAAACCGGTATTCCCTAGGAGAATTCCTATACAAAATGAGTGTGCTGTGCATAGCGGTGTCTAAAGCGAAGGGAAACTGGAACAGTAGGTTGCATCTGCATAGTCGAGCGCACGTTAGTGACAGAGCATGAAGCTGGTTCAAGCGTACGGCCGCTAAATTTCTCTACAAAGCAGAAGAAAACTCCCAGATGACCACGCGCACGCGGAGCTGCTTTTAATGAACACATCGATAACGGAGTGCAGGCCGTCCTACGCTCTTATTAGGAGGAGAGGGGGGGAGGGAGGGGCTTCTGCAGATGATTTTCTTGAAAATATTTTTCTCATTTTTTTCTGTAAATATTGACTTGGTTGCGTAGGCGAGTGGTCAAGGAGGTGATGCGAACAGTCACGAACTGGTGACCAGCGCCTGAAGCGAGACAACGACACTCTGGGAAAGCAGCGGGGCGCTCCTGAAAAAGGTCGCTTCTTGCCGCCTCGCGTTGGTGCAAAGACCCGACGGGAGTGTTCAACCACGGCACCGCGGTTGCAGTAGCGTTGCTTGTTAATATTTTATACTCTCGCCTCTTCTCTTGTCCTGGCCGCAAGATTACTACCAGCCAAATAGCCGGGTGTAGTAGTGAAAGACTAGCTGTTGATAGAGTATGACGGAACGCTCCACCGATAACTAAATAAACATGGAGACTGCAAACTACTCTAATCAGTAGTCTGTGTAGCGATTTTAGCGAAATATGCAGCTGCAATGGTAGATGATGCTAGCATAATACGCTAAAAAGTATAGACAAACTTCATCTAAATGTTGTGGACCTCTGCCGCGCAGGCTATAAGAGAGCTCCGCAAAAAGTACTGCCAAGTGCACAGTTCAGTACCTAAAAGCAATGAGCGAGCAGCATGGTATTCCACCAAACGGAGCGGTGAATCTGCCGCGTTTAGAAAATATATATTGATTACCTCAGCGGGGCATAAAGCAGCCGTGTCTCAAGGCATTCACAGCTTCCAGCCAGAAATCCGAGAAACGAGAAGCGGCTAGAACGTTTCAGCATAAAGCACTGTTCATGGCCTGGCACTCTGGCGCTTACAGGATGCGACCACGAGATCCATAGCAGCTTAGGGCGCAGTTCATGGAAGCTTGCAAAACGCAACACGCCAGTCACGAGATATGAGGCTGCAGCATGCTGTTGCTTGTCCAGCACACGTGTGACGGAGCACTGAGAACCTTACACTTCATCAGACTTGCAGCGCAGACCTGATCGCTGCCGTAGTGGTAAACACGTTGGCGGATCACGCCTATCCGAACTCTAGTAGAAAGTCTCGTTTGCAAACTTCACCTTTCTCAGCGAGCTGCAGCCCCTGAACGGGTCACCGTGATCTCAAGAAATACGGGGTGGCCTCGACAATGCGGGTGAGTGAAACGAGTGAGCCCAACTTCGTTGAATTCATGGCGAATGCATCGAAGGCGTCTTTAGTGAGTGCCATACTCGTTGTGGCTATGGCCTGGCCATGGCTCTTGGTTTCCGATGCTGGCTGGCCGTTGACACCATCGGTAGATGATATTCGAAGGAACGCCAGGTAGAGCACTGGCTTCAGTAATAACAGCCCAATAAAAACAATCATTCGGGATTCGCACTCATCTCTGTCCACTGTGTTGGGGCAAAGCATCAGCAGCCAAGAAAAGATGAAAGCAACAAAATTCGCAAAAATCGCTTAAGAGTGCTGTCAGGCACAGAAAATGCACTTGAAGGATCCATGAGTCATTTAAAGCAGTAGAAACGAGGCGGCCGGGCAGCTTTTGTGGATATAGGCGCACCCGTGAAGATGATCTTGCCAGGGTCATCATTAGTGAAATGCCCGTTATACGCAGTATTCCGACTGAGCTTTGTTTTTGTGCAACTCGTTTATAAATACTTGTATTGCTAATGCGTTTGGATGCTTCGTAGTTTGGTAACAATAAAAGAACCGATTTCATCGCAGGCCTTACGGCCTGTGGTTGCGAGTATACGGAGGCGCTCAATTTCCGCCAGAGCTGCACAGAGTCGCTTTAGGCGGACATGGACGCGAGGGATATTTGAGGAGGAGGGCGACGAGCTTGAACTGCCGCTGTCCGACGAGTTCCTTCCGTTGGGCGATGGCGGGTGCGCAGAGCCGCTTATCAGGGTGGGCGGGCCGTGTGCGGTCAGGTATCGAAACACAGCAGCGCGCACCCCAAAGCGGCCCGCTTACTGAGGCGGAGCCTCCGAGCTCGAGGCCTGCACCTCGCGCCCTGGTGGGCACGTACGCCAGTCGCTCGCTCGGACGACTTCACACCTGCATAGTAGGGGTGTGTGGACACGAGAACATTTTTACGAATGCACTCACAAAAAGAAAACCATTGTTTAGCACGCGTTATGAGAAATCCTATGCCAGTGAATTATTCTTCGAGGCACAAAATATTCACCTAAGAGTTACGGCTCCAACAGAAATCCGAAGTGGTTCTGCCGGGGCGCTCGGTGTTCACGCGTTTTACGTCGAAAAATTGTCGGTGCCAAACACACATTTGTAATTGCTTGTTTGAGTCAAATTAGGAGCAATCGGACAAGGTCAGAAGCGATGCTTAACGACGTTCAAACTACGGAAAAGGAACAGCTGGAGAGGGGCACTTAACCTTAAGAGAATGACGCTATAGCGTGAACGGGTTGAAGTCCATGTATGCGCAATTGGACATTCTCTATTCATACCACTCCTGGCGCAGTCGTGCAGTGGTTAAGTGATGCGCCACTACCCTGCGATTGCAGGTGCTGCCACCTGTGGGGATTGTGCTACCCATGCTTCTCTTCCCGAGCAGCGTCTCCCGACTAATCATTACACTGCCACCGGCCACGGTTGGCAGTTTGCTCACAATCCGGTGGGCAGGTTATGAGTACGCGAGAAGGCGACGTGATTTAGGTTGCCCATCTGCCTCCTAGGTTGATTATCTGGGATATGGTGAGTTTGTCGTTCACGGCTAACGACGCTCGACGACAACGCCAGCTTTTCTCCGACACGGGCTCCTTAACACTACCGCTTTAGCATCGTATTTGAAAGACACTGATGCTAACGCAGCTAATTTTCAAGTCAGGAGCTACATGACCGCGAACTCTGGCAGTGCTTCTTCTCTAGAAGGCAATATTTTGGTCGTTTGTGTTTGATTTTAAGTGTCGTTTTCGCGTTCCATTTGACATTATTGTTGCTTGTACCAATGCATACACACGCGCGAACGTTTGCGGGCACGTAAAGTTGCACATGCAAGGCAGTAGCGGCTTCCATGCTAATTCAATGAGCGTGCTCTGCTCTGGCGCTTTGCTATTACGCGAAACACATGCGCGCTGCTCACTCACCGGGCGCGCCGATCGGCTCGGTGCTGTCCGCCTTCCTCCCAGCGGATCCCAGTTCGCTCGCAAGCGTACCGAAGTTCATCGCTGACGGCGAACAGCTGGGCGTCGGCGTGCGGGTGGGTGCCGTCTCCATCCTCCTCCTCGGGAGCCTCCGGGGTCTGCTCGACGGCCGCGCCTGTGAAGCCGGCTGCTGGCGCCTGCGTTAACAAGGCCGTCGGTCCCTTGATGTTCATCTACCAGGACGAGGACGAAGATACTAAGCTATAGGGTGTAATATCATACGTAACAGTTGTTGCGTAATGTATAGCGCCGCTGCTTTTAAGCCTATGATAATGACACCTATCAAATGCAAAGCTCATCATCTTAGGTGTACTTATCACCTTATTAGAAATACGTCACGATTTCAAGAGTTACGCGTTTTTGTTGCATAAACAGAGCAATTCTTCATGAAGTAATTCAAAGGTCTTAGTGAAGTCGTATGTTGCGCTTATATGCCTAGTTGTTTCAGACTGTCTTCCGAGGAATATAAAATTCACCTTGAACTGTCGGCTGTATTTTTTTTTGCGGGCTCACCAAGCCAACGACCAAGTGAGTCGAGTGTTCCCGCACCTGAAGCTGCGAGGAGTTCGCGCGGTTTGCGGATGGCGGCGAAGGCTGCTCTCTATGGAAGGCACCGATGGAAGGCATGGCTGCCCGAGCACGTGTTGTGCCGTGCAGAGTTTCGATCGGTGCGCCACGCACATGAGCCATTTCCTGGTGGTTGCACCATCCGCTGTCACGGACTGAGGGTCGGTGGTGGTCTTCGTCGCCGTGCGGACAGAACAAGTGGCGCCAGCGATCCCTGCGGCTGATAAGGAAGGAGTAACTGTGGCAAGCCAGCAGAGAGACTGGAAACGTCATAAATCGAATGACGCGCAGGAAGCCACTAGAATGACGTCACTTAAAACCTTGGGGTGAAGTCGTGGGCCATCAGTGTGAAATTAAAACGAGAAACAAAAATACGACGTCAAACAAGTAGTGAAGCGACTTAACAAGCGCCGAACCAGAGACTGCATCTTCTAGCAAGCGATATATGTCCTCCGTATAAATATGTAGGTTTCTTGGTGAAAAAAAAAGCAACCCGGTAGGTGAGCGCCAGACCTGTCGTTACTCTGTCTGCTTTTTGTCCTCGTATTCTATGCTCCGACTTGAAATTTTCGTGGCGTCAACGCCACTTGCCACAGAAAGAGCACCGCCTTGCACTCGTTATACTGACAGAATTTCCGCGATGTGTATCAATTACCCGGAAAAAACAAGAGGTTTTCTCAACTCTGAACACACGCTCGAAAGCGCACCTTCAAAATTAATTCTGTGTATCATTGGAACCAGTTCTACATTGGCCACTTTGAAAGCAGACCCTCCCGAAGGAAGGCCTAAAACCACAAGATCACTTTCGGGTTTTGTCAGACATATGAAATGTGATTCCTGAAGGAGCAGGTTTAGCATGTTTCAGAAGACCCCATTTGATCTAATAGCGTCTCTTGCTGTAGTGCCTAAAAATGCAAAGCAAGAAGAAGGAATGCTTAACAGAGGTCGTTGTCTAAACGCCGGTCATTTATATTAAACGATGTGGTCTTTAGGATGCGGCTTCCTGCAAGGGTTATCTGCAAGGGCAGATAACCAATAAAGAAAAAATAAAAATGAGTAGAGCATCTTTTGATAGATCAGAAGCAACTTTACTCCCCTAATATTTTTCTGGGTTGGATGCTCGTAGATACATCTTCTTCAATTGGTTTTAATTACAAGTGCCAGTGAAGACACACATCAATTATTTTGGCAAAAGCGACACGTTTTGAGGTACAGTGAAGGTTACAGTTCGTGCAATCGGGTGAACAAACGTTCATAGCGGAAACTCTTAGGCGATGCTCGGTGGATCATTTGCGGTTGCAGATAATGTTCGTTACATCTGCAGTTGAAAGACCAAGTTCGTTACATTCGAGGTCCCAATGTGAAAGTTTGATATATCTGAGACGGGATACTTAGCAAAGTTAGTTATAACAGAGGTAATGAACGTAAGGTCGTTACATCGGAGTTTAATGCACGAAAGTTCCGTTCCATCCGCGGTTATCACATGAAAAGTCGCTGTTTCAAAGGCGGAGCACTAAGGTTCGTTATATTCTAGGTAGTATACTGAGCTCGCATACTAAGCTAAGTATGTTCGTAGCCTGCTGGGAAAACTGCAATCTGCTGGCTATGCTATATGCCCATTGCCAGTGGATTTTGATTGACGGCGGTCGCCAATTGCGCTTGCACTCACCCCTCTAACGCTAACGAATAATAATGTTGAGATGATACAGTGCAACTCACCAGCTTTGGTCTTCGTTGGTGATCTTTGCAATATTTGTGGTCTTATCTGAAAAGCAAATAAAGCAAAAATCTTCGTGATGGCACAAAAATTGAATAAGGTGATGTCCAAGGAAGCTAGCACACCTAATGCTAGAAGACACACGAAGGACAGAATTAAGATAGTCCAATTTCATTGACAAATTTTAACAACAATGCCAGAACCATTACTTTGATTACATAGCAATTCTCACACAAAGCTGGCCATAACCTGTGCAAAGTGATAAGTGCATGTATAAAGTACCTATTTTCTCATCGTCGGTAATGTGGCTGTCCACGTACAGCATCTGTCTTTAGTTTGGAGCCCCGGAGTGTTTCCATCTCGACCACGCAATGTTACTTGTTTTGCATCGAGAGGGTTAGAAATGAATGGAATGTGGGAAAACCTCTGTGAAGGTTAAGGCTTCCATGGATGTTAAAAAGCCCTACAACGCGGCTTAGAAGCTAATCCCCCTGCGCTATGAACTTTTGACAAATGGTCTACGTATTGAGAGCGTTAAAGTAAACGAAGCGGCAATAAAGCGTATAAATGTGATAAAATACTAAGACTTTTGCAAAATGTGCTGCTAATGTGAGGGTGTTTAATGATGCCATATGCTTGGGGGCTGCTGGAGCCTATGCGGGCAAGGTCGAAATGTGGCAGAAAGCATTTCAGAAGCACAGGTGCCTCCTTTGCTCCATTTCGTAGAAAATGCAAACTAGGCCAGCCACAAATTCTCAAGAACGGTGTGCTAAGTTATCCTTTTTCTGCGATTCCCTTGCTAGGAAGAACATACAAGTGACGTCTGAGCATCAAATACGGATCATATGAACGGCATTTAGCGGTTGCAGCGAAGTGCTAAACTTACTAATTCGATTCGTTACTTCCATATCTTTAGAGCGAACATTATTCTAATACATTAGTTCCCGCAAAATTCCTCCTGAAATAGTTATTTGTTTTGACGCCAAATACATGCCAAGTCAACCTGAGAACGCCGCTGTTTTATGCTTTACTAAGTGTTCTTGCTGTGGTTTGCTAAGCCAACTTGTTTTAGTGCTCAACGAGGGGCTCACCGATATTTGCTGCGCAGCTTAGATCTGTGGCAGCCTCACAGGGAGGGGCCGGTGTCCTGCTTGCTGCTTTAGTTGCTAGCTGTCCGCATCGCGCCTTGGTAGCGATCCCCTCGTTGGTCTCTCGAAGCCTTTGCGGCAATGTCCCACCGCCTGGACAGCAGTGTTTGAGCCGGCGGTCCATGGGTGCTGGCTCGGGCTGAAGATTAGAGAAGGCATATTTCTAAGAGAGAGTGCTGAATGCAGTTAAAATAGACAGTCTGCTAAAAACGGCGATTTCGAATGAGTGCCAGTTTAAGGCAGGAAAATCACACTGAATGTCGGAAGGAATACTGCCCAGTAAAAAACATGTCTCAGTGTCACAAAATACGGCGCATACTTGGGAAGTGGACGAAGCGCGAAAAGAATCAACCTTGCGCAGGATATAGAAGTATGGAAAACTATCGGGAAACATCCACTCATGGCGCACGAAGAGCACGTAACCTTGTTTGTGTGAGTTATGCCTTCTCCACTTCGCTCGTATGCGGCGAGGCGAGGTCACAGAGGAAGCGACTCGAACCTTCTGGAATTTGTCTTCTCGCCAGACCAAAGGCAATGTGCACATTACGGAAGGGTGATAGAGTGTTTGTATGTACTGTCCACGTTGCTGGATGTGCGCTCCTGCCCTGGCACGAACTCATGAACATACGCGCTGCTCCCTATAAGTAAAGGACTTTCGTAATAAGGGAGCTAATTACTCATTGGCATCCACCCTAGGGCAGCCATACGGCTACAGAAGAAAGCTATACAGCTTGCACAGATACTTTGTAGTTGAAAAAAATAAATCCTGATGCGGGGTTCAAACCCAGGACCACCGCATCACTGGAGCAGTCGCTAACCGGAACGGATAGCGTATGGTAGAGCCAGGTTCCCCTAAACATTTGACCAACAGTATTCTCATTTCGCGTTATTGATCAATTCGCTCTCGCCCTACCGTATGCTAGCCGTCCCGGTTAGCTCAGTTGGTAGAGCGACTGCTCCGGTGAAGCGGTAGTCCCGGGTTCGAACCCCAGACCAGTACTAACTTTTTTGGGCCCGAAATTTCTGTGGAAGCTCTACAGCTTTCCTTTGTAGCCGTATGGCTGCGTTTGGTTGGATGCCAAGGAGTAATTTGCTCCCTTATCAGAATTTCACTCCATCTTGGGGTATTTCACTAAATATTCGACCAAAGGACTTTTAGCGTGTTCGTTCAGCCCGTGGCACACAAATAGAATTTCGGCTTTGAAGAAGCACTCCCCCACGACACCCGTCTCAACACTTTTCGCCAAGCATCTACGCAGGAGCGTGCGGAAGATTTCGAGGATGGCATTCCCTTCGGTTGTCTCACTGCCGGAGTTCCCGGTGAAAAAAAAAGCGTTATCTTAAGTTTGCCATTCTTATATATTTTGCACTTTTGTTGCAACATCTCTGTATCACACTATCTGTCACACAATGCGCCCCATGCGTTGCAGTGTTCTGAAGAGCGCTGTACAGGTGCTCTTAAGAATGTTACATAATACCCTTATATCGTCTTATTGATTCACACACCCTGTATCTTCAGAACGTTCGACTTCAACCCATTGTCTGGATGTGCGTACGTGCGCGTGTGCTTTTGTGCGTGCGTGCGTGCCTGTCTGTGTGTGTGTGCGTGTGCGTGTGTGTTTGTGTTTTTGGGGGTGTGCAGTCGATAACACTCATAAAGTCGATAACACTCATAAATGCGGCCACGCCACATGCAATATGGCACGTGGCGTGTAAATGATTGGCACAGCAAGGTTGTTTAGGAACAGCAACCTGGATCGCACGAAGTCCCCCGGTGGCAGAAACTCCGTCCCAGCGCAGTGGCGCACCGCTTAACTGCGGCACCACTGCACCAGGAGTGGTATGAGGACCCCCAGTGGTCTAGAACGTTAAGTAGAGAAAGACCAATTCTGCATATATAGGCACTAACTTTTTTGCTGCCTATTCTGAGCTGTGCGACGATTGCTTGGGCCCCGTCAGGCAGATCACATCTGGTTATGCTTCATATTAGCTGCTTTCTTGTTCTAGCGATTAATGGGTTCTTGATAGAAATATTCATTGTTTCTGATGTTTAGTTGACTGTGTAAATTTTCTTGCATTTCTGACTTTATTCATACCTTGTAACTATTCAGTGTATAATTTAGTCATTACAAAAGTATGCACTTTCCTTATTGTTTACTTTGTTTTAAAAGTGCGTTCGCTATGTAATAAGTGCATGAAGTTCTTGTTCATTTTGCTGTGCGACGGTTGCCTGGGCCCCGTCAGGCAGATCACATCTGCCTTTTGCCCCTGCACCCGAGACGTTGTTGTCTGAATAAAGAATATCTCTATCTGTGTAATAACGCTCCCGCGTCATACCCTTAAGGAGGAGCGCGGGTCGCGGAACCACCTGAAATACACATTTCTAAAGAGATCTTAACGAATAGCACAAGAGATGTAGACTAGGCTTTGCCTGTTGCCCAAATATCTACGTTTCTTCTCTGCCTCAAAGTAACTGCAGACTCCCTGCTGCGAGTTGGAACTGGCTTCATATGATCACCCAAGGGTCGCACATAAACTCTGAACCGGCACGTCTAGAAAAGAATCCGGCAGGTACAAAACCGCGGAAAAGCCGCAGCGTAACGTTGCAGAAATTTTTACTCTGTTTGCTTGCACAAACTGCAATTCGACACGTGTGTGTCAGATACCTGCGTCGTGGCGTCGGCAGTGCTGGGCCGTGAACTGGGACAGAGCAGCGTGGCATCCGCGTCTTGGAGATGGCGATGGCTGCGCGGAGCTACGGCGGTGACCAACGTGGGCAGCGTGTTTAACAGCCCGCCGGTGTCGAGGAAGTTGTGCTGCTGACATTTGTCGCAGTACTCGTTATTAGCGTCAGGCATGGTAGGCTGAGGCTGCACCAGATCTCGCATGGCTCGCATGCAGGCAGTGGTGACGCCCAAACGGCCACCCATGCTGATGTCTTCAGGACAGCTGGAAGAAGAAAACCAGTTATATACGGTTTAGAGAAGATCCAGCTTTCAAGAAAACTAAAGTTCTTGCTCTGGCGTGAGGAAAACAGCTCCATTTTTGGAATGCAGGACTTACTGATTGCAAATGAAAAGCTACACTCTAGAGGTAAACGGCGTAAACAGTATGTGCTTCTGCGGCATTGAAGGTAAGAAAACAACAGAGTACATTTTCAATACAATCACAGTCTTCATATCTCACATCAACATGGGTTTCATGAGCGTGGGAAAGTGTGTTATGGATTATTAGGAAAGTTAGATACATGAAAGAATTGAAAAAAAATGAAAGATCGGAGGAGGACAAAGAAGACGCAGATTGTTCTGAGACGAGAGAAGGCAAGGATGCGATATTCACATTTGTACCTACCTGTAATGCGCGAGCAAGGGACGGGGACTCTGGTTAGAAGCAGCTTGTGGGAGTGCCAGACACTGAGACGTGTGCCTTGTGAACAAACCAGGACTGGCCTGAAAGCAATGACATAATTTCTTCAACGTTGGGCGTGGCAACTGCTGCACTTTATGCTGTTATTTGGTACAACAATAATAAAATATTCTATCGTCAATGAATAAAAAAATTTACGGCCGCGGAAAGGCCTTCACAATTTGAGTTTACGCTCCCGTGCAGTGCACTATGATGTGGTTAAAAGGTGATCGTTCGAGGCATAATCTGGCACTGTTGAAGTGTTCCGCCAGATCTCACTTTTGAATCCAAAAAGGTGTTCACACACCTTACTGTCATTAGCGTTCTACTTGCACTGCCCTGCATCGCAGCCCCTACAGGAAAATCACTGTGCCACTAGGGAAGATGGGCTACAGCGTCTCGCTATAGATCACCTTCGAGTGGATTCGAACGGCGCGATGAGCAATGCCTCACACCGAACTGTCCGCATGCAGCGGAGGAGCTCGCCGTCCGGGAATGCTGCCAAAAGCGTAATAAGGGTGGGAATAAAAATGCCTCTTACTTGGCGTAGGTCGTCGTGGACAGCTGCGGGGGTTCTAGAAAGACCGGTGGCAGTGCACGAGAGGAATGCGCGAGGAACGTGGCGCCTAGTCGCGAAAAGAACGTGCTGCGCGAGCTGCCGATGGAACAATGGACCAAAAGAAGAAAAAAATTACGAAAAGCAATTTTCACGCAATTAAAATCCTGCAATTCAAACAAGGCGTTTCTTTTTTGTTTTTGGCAGCCACTGCGGTGATAGAACGCATGCTAGTGACCTAAAAAATATGGAATTAAAAAACAAGCTACAGTTCTGCAGTTTACTTAACATTGATATTTCAGAAAACGAAACAATTTGCAAAAAAAATTATTTCAATTGGGACGCGAAATGATAGCCTTTCTGCATCTTGTTGGTTTGATGATGATGATAAACCTTTATTTGCCATCAGAATGGAGGCCCCCTACGCCCTACCTCCGGCACGCAGGCCGAGGGGCAGGGGCCGGGACCTCCGCGACTAGAGACAGGCAAGGAGCGTCTGACTCCTCGCGGCAGCATCTTGTTGGATTTTGTTATGTGACGTTGCAAAACAATTGTTGGGAAGTGCATCTGTAAGTGAAATATGGTGAGAAGCATATGCCCACTAGCCCCATTGTAATAAAGATAAAAAATTTTATTGTCGCCATCTTGCTACAATTTTTCCCTTTAATCTTCATAAAATTTATTCTTGTGCCTGACGTGCGCCATGCGTAAGTACAACACCGTGAGCTGTTCGAACAGCGCCTGACGACGATGGGCTCATGCCGAAGTGGATAGCGGAAAATCACGACTAACTTTTTAAATTAATCTAACTATTTTAATTAATGCTCAATTCATTGGCCGCCAGCTACTCAGACAAGCTAGCGATGAGCAAGGTTCTCACGAACAAGGATGATCAGAGACAAACAGCCGCATAGATAACCGTTCCGCAGAAGAGGGCACAATTGCATTGGTCATATAATACAAGCAGCATGAATCCCACGTGATTAACCAAATGCAATACACGTCGTCACCGACTGCCACGCCGCATACCGGGTGTATGCATCCGGACTGCTCACCCGCCACACGCAAAATATACTGAAGGATCTCCTGGATCCTAGGTATCTATCCATGTTATCCATCGTGGTTTCCGGTTTAGCAGCGGATAATCTCGCAGGCCCATAGGATAGGCGAAGCTATCGAAATCCTGGACTGAGGATCCCTCCCGCCAGGAGGAGACTTCCGGTCACCATTTTTCACATCGTTTTTCACAGTCCTAACCACCATCAACAACAAGGAAGGAACACTCCGTTAAAACATTTTCCCCATGACTCTAGTCACATTCTGCGGTTTTTTAATGTCTGAGCATTGAAAATTGGTCTTTGATGGAAAAAATCACGAAGTAACTCCCGAATATCTCGGGGTACACCTGAACCGAGCCATAAGGAAATATATAAAGGTGGGAGTGACAGAAGAAACGAGAAATGAGGTGCTCCAGTGGAAGTCTCCGGAATAATTTCGACCACCTGGATATCTTTAACGTGCACTGACATCGCACATTACACGGGCGACTTTTGCGTTTCGCCTCCATGGAAACGCAGCCGCCTCGGTCGGGTTCGATCTGGCTCAGTAGACCAGCGTCCTAACAACTGAGCCACCGCGGCGGGTATGTCTTAGCATTAAAACCCCCACAATTACAAATAACAGCTGCGAAGCTATCGCTTACTGCTCTCCCGGAGTCCTAGGTTAGGCGTCTGCAAAATATGTAGTGCATCAGCCACAAGCTACGGCCATGTAAGCAGAGTTAAACTTCAGTTATGAAAACGAGGCTGGTAATTCATGGAACAGCACCTTATTCAGTTACTCCAAGCACGTTCTTAATGGTAGCACCACGTTTTTAGTCACGGCCATTTAGTGACTGTGTAAATGTCTTCTATGAGGAGGAAAAGGAGGAGGAAGTAAATTTATTCAAATCAAACGAAAAAAAACATGTCGAGGGCCACCTGGTAGGGCCCCTAACGTCCTGGAGCCCTCTGCAAGCAGCTTCTTTGAGAGCCCGGCTGATTAGCGTACGCTGCTTTTGCGGACCTGTGGACCGCAGAGTCGTCTCCCAAAATACTAAATCTGGTTGAGCATGGGTGGTACAGTTGCTCGAAATTGTTCCGGAGACCTCCACTACGGCACCGCTCTGTTCGTTTGTTCTTTCACTCCCTTTAAACCTTCCCTTACGGCGCGGTTGGGGCGTCCAGCGATATATATGGTAGTTACCGCGTCATTCCCGTTACTGAAAACAAATTTTAATTATCATCGATTTATTACATGCTTCCTTGTGTAGGCGAGCGTGGAAGGAGGCCATGATCACAGTAGCGAATGGCTGGCCATTGTGTGAGGCGCGATAACGCCATGGCGGCACTCTGGGAAAGTAACGGGGCGCTTTTGACAAAGGTTGCTTCCTGCCGCCCCCGCGTAATGCAATGACCTTGTCGGCGTGCTCGCAAACAGTGCAGCGGCTCAGAGTTATGTGCTTGTGCTTATACATGCGCATGCAGCACAGTTTTATGCTGGCCGGAAGGCTACTTATAACAAAATACCCAGCTGCAGTAGTGATCTCACACTAGCTGTTGATGGAGTAAGACCGAACGCTCTACCGATTACTGGTTAAACATATGTCTATCGCCGTTAGGATCAGTACTCTTTCTAGATGTTAGGAAATTATGGTTGTGCTGTAGCAGATGTCATCAGCATAATCTACTAAACCGGCTGCACAATTTGAAAACCATCCGCCATGGTTCTCTGGCACTGAAACACACTAGAGCCGTTAAACCGCTCGTGTAAAGAGTACTGCCAAGTAGTGCGCAGCTTGGCTCATGAAAGCAACGGGGAGCATGGCATTCCACAAAAGGGAACGACGATAGAAACCACAGCGGGGGACAAAGCAGTACTTTCAAGGCGTTCACAATTTATGGCCAGGTGACAATGAGACCTGGGAAGCATCATGGAAGTCCCGCACGAAGCAATGCTCATGACCCTCACATAGTGGAACTCACAGGATGCAAACACATGGTCTACAGCAGGTTACGGCTCAGTCCATGGAAGCCTACTAACACGTCAGCCGCGACACGGGAAAGTGAAACATGCTGTGGCTTGCAGAGGGCACATTCGAGCAAAGCGACCCGCACACCTTGTCAGACTGCGCACGCATTTCTTCGCTGCTGTGGTGGACAACGCGCTGGCGGAATATCATTGATCGAAGTTCTTAGGCACATTGATAGAAACTCCGTATTTCGCAGTCAGCTGCTGTAACTAAAAACGCACTCGTGAGTTCAGGAAGAAAAGCCTGGTTAACGTAAACCACGAAACTCGGAACCAGTCAAACCAGCCCGCAATTCTTCGTAGAACGCATGGAGAGTGCATTGAATCGGCCCTCTCTGAGCGTCCTCCACACAAAATTATTCTCTGGTCACTGACCTTGATGTTCGATGTTGGATTGCGTTGACACCAGCAGAGGACTATATTTGAAGGAACGCAAAGTAGCCTTGTGTCGCATTTCGCTCCAATTTTCTGAGCACCTGGCTGGCGCAAGGCATGAATACGCCGTAAAGATGAAACCACTCAAGTTCAATGCTATCAGGCACAGATGACGCGCTTGGAGGTGACAAGTCCCATCTGGAGTTGTAGAAGCCAAGCAGCCGTGCTGCCGTTGTGCGTATAAGCACGCACATGTTGATGATATTGCCGGGGACACAATTAGTGAATCCCCCGTTATACGCAGAATTCCCGATTGAGCTTTTGGTGTATAGCCAGGATTTGTTTGCCTCCTTTATAAGCACTGCGCTTCTTAATATCTTTGGATGCTTTATAAATACTCGTGCTGCTAATGCGTTTGGATGCTTCGTAGTTTTTTGTTGGAGGATATTCAAGGAGGAGGTCATCGAGCTTGAACTTTCGCTGTTCGACCAGCTCCTTCCATAATGTGATGATGGGTGCGCGAGGCCGCTTCGCAGGGTGGGGCGGGCCGTGCGCGGTCCTGTATCGAAACACAGCAGCCCGCAACCCGAAGCGGCTCGCTTATTGAGGCAGAGACCCCAAACCCGAGGCGGCCACACAGCGCGCAGGTTGGGCCGTGTTCCCGTAGCTGGCCTGGACGCGGAGACACCTGCGTAGCACAGGGAGAGTGAGCGTGTGAATGCGGGCATGCTAAGTAGGAGTGCAGTGCCAAAACTACAAAAAAATTGGAGCGAACACTTAAGCTTGCGGGCAAGGGTATGATGCGACAGTGTTAATGAGTTAAAGCCCATATAAGCAGAATTGGTCATTTCGGTACTTAACATTCACAGTTCCCCGTCAGTCCTCATACTACTCCTCGCGCTGGGGTTAAGCGATGGGTTAAGCAAAGGGTTAATACGGTTAAGCGGTGCGCCACTACAATGCGAGGTGGGTCTTGTGAGGCCCTGCTTGCTCTTCCTGAGATACCTCTCGCGACAAAAATATCTAATGCTCTTACCACGCTACACAGTTTGTTGACAATCCGGTTTGAAGGTTATGATAACGCCACAAGGTTACGTGATCAAGGAGGCCCACCTGGCTTTTAGGTTATTCTGGGTTTTTCTCGTGAAATTTTCTCTCACGCCTGACGAAGGCTTTTCTGCTATACGGGCTCATTATTCCTATCGGCATAAATTGTCTTTGAACAGGACTGATGCTAACGCAACAATATTTTCAATTGAAGGCGACCTGAACGCGAACCCTGCCAGTGTTTCTTCTCTAGCAGGCAATGTTTTCGGCTCTTGTGTTTGATTCCGGGTTGCCTAGCTCGCATTTCGTTTTATATTACTGTTACGCGTGCCCAGTCGTACATACACGCGAATGTTTGCACGAAGATGACGTTGCACATATAAGGGAGCCGTGACTTGTATGGTAATTCAATCGGGTGCTCTCTCTGGCGCTTTGTATTACGTGAATCACATGCGCGTTGCTCACTCACGGGGCACGCCGATCGGCTCGGTGCTGTCCGCCTTCCTCCCAGCGGATCCCAGTGCGCTCGCAAGCGGACCGAAGTTCATCGCTGACGGCGAACAGCTGGGCGTCGGCGTGCGGGTGGGTGCCGTCTCCATCCTCCTCCACGGGAGCCTCCGGGGTCTGCTGGACGGCCGCGCCTGTGAAGCCGGCTGCCAGCGCCTGCGTTAACGACGCCGTCGCTCCCGTGATGTTAAGGTACCAGGACGGGGACCGAAGATACGTAACTATACGGTGCGATATCATAAGATAGAACTGCTCTCTAATGTATACCGCCGTTGCGTTTTCGCACATATCCTAATGACCCTTCAAAAATCAAATTCAAAACTCATCATTGTCGCTGTAATTATCAGCATAGCACAATTACGTCAGGGATTTGAAATTAAGCGTCATCGATTTGTAAAAACCAGAGCAGGTCTCTGTCATGTAAGGCGGAGGTGTAAATGGCGGCGAACGTAGAGCTTACATGCCCGGTTGTTCACGCATGTCTCCATAGGAATGTGAAATTCATCCTGAACTGGCCATTGTATCTTTATTGAGTCCTCATTAAGCTTGCCTTTCGTTCTTCTACACACCGTTAGTTGCACAGCCCACGACCTGGAGCGAATAAGTGTCCCCGTACCTGCGAGGAGCTCGAGAGGTCTGCGGAGGGCGACGAAGGCTGATCGCTATGGAAGGCACCGATCGAAGAGGCGGTTGTCCGAGCACATGTTGTGCCGTGCAGAGTTTCGATTGGTGCGCCACGGGCATGAGCCATCGCCTGGTGGTCACAGCATCCTCGGTCAGCGATTGAGGGTCGGTGGTGGCCTTCGTCGCCGTGCAGGCAGGACAGGTGGCGCCAGCGGTCCCTGCGGCTGATTCGGAAGGATTTAGTGTACCTGTGGGAGGCCCGGGGACACCCTGGCAGAGCCAACGCTCGTAGGACCCCAACAAGCCAACAGCGTGGCGTCAATAAAAAGCTTGTTGGTCAGTTTAAGATCGGGCAATATAAGTCACAAAGAAAATTACAACGACATGGTACAATTAGAAAGATGACTTTCATATCATCATCATCATCAGCAGCAGCCTTACTACGCCCACTGCAGGGCAAAGGCCTCTCCCATGTCCCTCCAATTAACCCTATGCTTTGCCAGCTGCATCCACCCTTTGCCTGCAAACTTCTTAATCTCATCCGCCCATCTAACCTTCTGCCGCCCCCTGCTACGCTTACATTCGCTTGGAACCCACTCCGTTACCCTTAAAGACCAGCGGTTATCTTGCCTTCGCATTACATGTCCTGCCCAAGCCCATTTCTTTCTCTTGATTTCGACTAGGATGTCATTAACCCGTGTTTGTTCCCTCACCCACTCTGCCCGCTTCCGATCTCTTAACGTTACACCTATCATTTTTCTTTCCATGGCTCGCTGCGTTGTCCTTAACTTAAGCTGAACTCTTTTCGTTAGCCTCCACGTTTCTGCCCCGTAGGTGAGTACCGGTAAGATTATGCTGTTGTACACTTTCCTCTTGAGGGAAATTGGTAAACTGCCACTCATGATCTGCGAGAATTTGCCATATGCGCTGCACCCCATTCTTATCCTTCTAGTTATCTCCCTCTCATGATCCGGATCAGCTGTCACTACCTGCCCTAAGTAGACGTATTCTGGCACAATTTCTAGGCTCTCCCTGCCAATTGTGAACTGTTGTTCCCTTGCTAGGCTGTTGAACATTACCTTGGTTTTCTGCATGCTAATTTTTAGACCCATCGATCTGCTTTGCCTGTCTAACTCGTTGATCATGATTTGCAGTTCACCTCCTGAGTGACTCAGCAAGGCAATGTCATCAGCAAATCTCAGATTATTTAGGTATTCTCCATTTATTCTTATTCCCAACTGTTCCCAATTCAGGCCTCGAAATACCTCCTGCAAACATGCGGTGAACAGCATTGGCGAGATCGTGTCTCCTTGCCTGACGCCCTTCCTTATTGGAATTTTATTGCTGACTTTATGGAGGACTATAGTAGCTGTGCAGTTGCTATATATATCTTCCAGTATTTTGACACGCGCTGAACTAGAGAGTGCATGTTAAATAAATAAGGCAAGCCAAATATGTAGGGCTGTGCGAATAGTACTTTTCCAAACCGAATCGAATACGAATACTGCAGCTCTGCTGTCGAAACGAATACAAATACCTTGTCTAGAACCAAATCAAATGCGAATCGAATACTCTTGTAGTAGATTGGACAGTTGGGCGAGTTGGTACGTATTAAATATGAGCAGAAAAGAGCGGCAAACGGACGAAGGACCCAGAAAAAGGTAACACAGAGACATAGCGCTGACTACTTCTTAAGAATTTTCTACTCTTGCGTGAATATTCAATGAGCTACCCGCGAAAAAGAGTGAAATGCTTTTTTTCGCAGGCAGTTACAGCTGTTGAAAGACGCAGCACTGCTATCGATTTGGTGGTCGCAGCACAAGAGTCAGTATATTAACTTTATCATTATGATGTTATGCGTACAGGAAAAGTGCGTTTTGCTGATAACGGAATGCCCCGCCGCGGTGGCTCAGTGGTTAGGGCGCTTGACTACTGATCCGGAGTTCCCTGGTTCAAACCCGACCGCGGCGGCTGCGTTTTTATGGAGGAAAAACGCTAAGGCGCCCGTGTGCTGTGCGATGTCAGTGCACGTTAAAGATCCCCAGGTGGTCGAAATTATTCCGGAGCCCTCCACTACGGACCTATTTGTTCCTCTCTTCTTTCACTCCCTCCTTTATCCCTTCCCTTACGCGCGCGTTTCAGGTGTCCAACGATATATGAGACAGATACTGCGCCATTTCCTTTCCACCAAAAACCAATTATTATTATTATTATAACGGAAGGTAATGAACTAGCATCCGGTCCAGTGCATGACACATTCGAAAGCTACGTAATGAGGCATGATCTCTGCGGAGAGGCGATAAAGGTCAGGTTTGCTGAAGCAGGCCTGGACCCTGCCATGTCGTCCAATCTCAGAGGCCATGTGTGAGGATTATGAATACCGCCAAGGGAATGGGCCGCACCGCGGAACTGGATCCTGCAACCGGCCTACAGCAAACGCGGCAGCATGATATGCGGCATGCCGGGGTCCCCGTATTCAGAATGGTGGTGGAAGAAAAATAGTGCAGGGCTCATTCGAACTTCGCCAAAATGTTTAGAAACCTATTCGATAACCTGAGTACGTATTCGATGTTTCGCGTAATTTTTAACTATACACTATTTGATTAGTTCTCAAAAATTTGAATAACAGGATATTAGAATCTGTATGAGCAATTTCAAATATTCGCACGCCTCTACATATGCCCTTCAGTATAAATATGTATGTTTCATGGTAAAAAAAAAGTTCGCAGTTGGCATTGGGGTATTTTATTCCTGTCATTCCTATGTTTCTGTTTTCCGCGATCGACACAGTGTTCTAGTGAAGTAAAGGGGGCACCACCTTGCACTCGCCTTAACTGACAGGGGTGCAGCGGCGGTGGCTCAGTGGCTATGGCGCTCGACTGCTGACGCGAAAGACGCGTCGGTTCCGGTGCCGGCCGCGGCGGCTAAATTCGATGGAGTTGGAATCCCAGATGCCCGTGTACCGTGTGATGTCGTGCACGTTAAAGAACCCGAGGTGTTCGAATATTTCCGGAGTCCTTCCGTACGGCGTCCCCTCATAGCCTTAGTCGCTTCGGGATGTTAAACGCCCATAAACCATGAACCATAACTCACAGGATTCGTGCTACGAGCATTCACTTACCCGGAAGCAGAGTTTTTTCGCAGCCCGTAACACACGTTCAGAAACCGGACCTTCAAAACTGACATTGTTCGTTATGGTCCAGTCAACACGAAGCAGTTTATTCTCTAAAAGGTGGTTTATTACGGCTCCTTTATGTTCGAGGAAGTACGCTAAGTTCGAGCACGTAGTGGTGTACTAATTTCGTTCGTAGCCCAGTGGGCACGTTGCCGCTCGCCCGCTGTTGCAGGCGTGTCACCTGCCATTCCACTGACTCCACTAATGCGAGCGAATTAATCACAGAGCGAATATACAAGGCAGCTCACGAGCTTTGATCCTCGTTGATGATCTTTGTAATATTCGTGGTCTTATCTGCAATCAAAAGTGAGCAAAATTCTGATTGAACTTGTGCAAAAAATTTTATAAGTTGATGTCGAAGCAAGCTAGCACGCCCTATAGGTGAAGACACGCGTAGACCTAAATTCAAGTGTTCTAATTTCAGTTACCTTTAATTTTCATAAACCATGTGAAAAAATTCTTAGCACGCCAGAGAAAGCGTGAAATGACCTGTGCAAACTTGGAAGCGCACTTAGGAAGCACGTATTATCTCAGCGTCAGCAATGTGCCACCCGGAGGTTAGGGGTAAATTTAAAGCCAACGAGGGTTTGCATCTCGGCGACGCAAAGTGGGTCGTTTTGAATGACAGCTTTGGAAATGTATGGAAGAATGAGAGGAACCTCTTCAAAGGTTAGGACTTCCATCGATGCTGAAAATTCCTACTACATGGCCTAGAAGAAATACTCTCTGGGCTGAGAACTTTTGGCAAAGGCTGTACATTTTCAGATGGTTAGAGAAAACTTAGAGGAAGTAAGAAATAGGGAAAGAAAGAAAATCATGTCCAGCAATTTCGAACGAAAATTTTGACACATAGAAAAATATCCGATACTTTTACAGTAATATTGAAGGTAATGACACATTGTCCTGGTATGTACCAATTTTTTTTTTGTTTTAACGAGTTTCCATCGGTCGCATCGAGTACTTACGCTCCCATAGAAAACCAATGGGGAACGCTTTTGACGACAGCAAAAACATTAAAAGACAACAAATTCAGGACGGCCGTCGGGTGATCTGCAGATATGCTGATTGTTATAGTGAAACTTCACGTTATATGAATAAGGTTGCGTTCAGAAATGCTTTCCCGCTCAAAAATGCTTTTGTCCACAAATGCAGTGTATGGCTAAGGCTTTTGGAAAATGAGCTGCAAAAGTGAGGGTGATTTATTTATCATATGCCAACAG
The DNA here is from genome assembly GCA_030143305.2 of Amblyomma americanum. NCBI lineage: Eukaryota > Metazoa > Arthropoda > Arachnida > Ixodida > Ixodidae > Amblyomma > Amblyomma americanum. The sequence goes on along the minus strand of JARKHS020035443.1, from coordinate 2,451 downwards.
GCTGCTGGCGCTCATGCAGGCAAGATCTAAATGTGGCCGGGAGGATATCGTAAGAGAAGGCGTCTCCTTTCGTCCATTTCGTCGCTAATACAAAAAAGGCCAGCCGCATATCCTCAAGAACAGCATGATAAATTATCTCTCTGCTGTATACAGGTGTCGTCTAAGCATAAAATTCATTCGCTCCGTAATTTATAAACCTTTAGAGCGAACATCATTCTATTAGATTAGTTGCCCCAGAATTCTTGTGGGCTGAAATATTTATGTTGGCGCTGGACACATGCCACATCAAATCAAAGAACGGAGCTTTCCTGCACAGTATTATGTGTTCTTGGTGTTGTTAGCTAAGCCAGCTTGTTTCGGTGCTCAATGAGGGGCTCACCGATATTTGCTGCGCAGCTTAGATCTATGGCAAACTCACAGGGATGGGGCGGTGTCCTGCATGCTGCGTCAGCTGCACGGAGCCCGGAATGCGTCTCGGGAGCGATCCTGTCGTTGGTCTGTCGAAGCCTCTGCGGCAATGTCCCACCTCCTCGACGGCTGTCTTTGAGCAGGCTGTCCATGGGTTCCAGCTCGGACTGAAGATTAGAGAAGACATACTTCTAAGAGAGCACGCGGAATGCAGTATAAATAGACGGCCTTAAAAAAGCGGACCTTTAGAATGAGTGCCACTCTGAGGCAGAGAAGCAGCACTGAATGGAGTAGAGAATATCAGCCTGTATTAAACTTGTGCTACAATCACAAAACAGTGGAAGTGACAATTAAGCTCTGCTTTAAGGGTATGGCGCGACCACGTAATGAAGTAATTCTCATATATGCAGAAAGTCATTATTTGCATTCAGCGAATTTTCTGGTCAAAGTGGCCTTTAACGCTATCGCGTTAATTTAACGGACATTACGGAAATCGACGCGGCGCGCGAAACAACACAAGCTCGCGTGGATGGTTCGAAAGCAATCCAGTCATGACTCACGGATTGCGCGGAACCGTGTGCACGTGAGTAATGCCTTCTCTAGATCGCTCGTTAGCGGCGGTGCGTGTTCGAGGGGAAGCGACCCGAACCTTCTGGAACCTATCTCCTCTGCAGACCAAAGGCGATGCGCGCCTCACTGACGGATGAGGGAGGGCTGGTACTCTCGACGTTACTGTATCGCGCGCAACTCCTTGAGCACGGTGGCACAAAGAGGCGCCGCGCGACCTATCGAATGAAGGAATCAGTGTCATTGGTCAGCCCGTAGCAGAGTATTAGCGTTTAGCTTTGAAAAAGCACTCTCCTACGATTCCCGTGTCAAAACCTCTCGCATGGACCGGTGCAGTAGCGCGCGCAAGTTTTCGGGGACGTCCTCTTAGGGAAAAAAAATGCGTTTTCTTTTGATTGCCATTCGATGACATAGTGCACTTTTTTTGTAACATCTCTGTTTGTATCATAGTATCTGTTCCGCAATACGGCCCATCGTTGCATTGCTTTTAAGAGCGCTGTGCAGGTGTTGTTAAGAGTGTTATATAATACTTCTGTACAATCTCTTCGCATTACATACCCTGTATTTCTTTTTAGAACCTTTGACTACGACCTATTATATGGCTTGCGAAAGGCAAAAGCTGGACACCAAATGACAGCGCACCCTTGTCACACAGTAGCTGGTCATCTGCTGAAGCTGTCGCGCAGAGTACAGGGTATCTGCGCGGTCGGAAGAGCTGCTCCTAAGCGCTCATAGTGCCGTTGCGCAACAAGTGTGCCTGGGAACCTACGATTTTTGTCATACTTTGTTGACAGTTCCTTTAATTATTTTTATCGAGCGTTTTAAAAAACAAGGCGAAAAATGCGGTATGTGATCCGCGAAAAATATGTTGAAGGTCAGAATGTGAGCGTGGTGTTTGCTGAAAAAAGAAGCTGGGTGATGAGGCGCACACATCTTTTTCGTAGCTTTTGTGTTACTGCGGGTGGTAAAACTTTATCCGGTTTTTCTTACCTTCAGATCATTCGAAGTGCTATGCGTCTGGGTATATTTTATCACGCTGTCCACATTAGAGCGGAAGGACCCATTCTGATTAGCGAAAGAAAGAACGCCGTGAACCTGCTTTATTTTTCCAGGAATCTTAACAGCATTGATGCAGTACTTATTGTCTGCTATAAGGCACACATTGTTCGTAAAAGTCGGTAATTCAGTGTACGTTAGGACAAGACGGAACAGGCTTAAATTTAGATTTTAAAGACGTGGTAACGAATAGCACAAGAGCTGCACACAAGGCCTTGCCTCTTTACCCAGTATTTCCACGTTTCCTTTCTTACCAAAAGTCACCGCAGACTCCCAGTTGGTGTGTATTGTCATGCGTGCATATGATCAACGAAGGATCTCATGTCAACTCTGATCTGGCAGATCTTAAAAAACCTGGCAAGACATAAGGTCGCTGGCAACGGCGCAGCAGAAAGTTGGAAAGAGCATTTACTCGTTTTG